>CAUYSK010007712.1:0-27468 GCA_963575035.1 Avahi laniger | reverse complement strand
AGAGTTTGTATCTGTTGACATCTGATATCTATTGATATTTCTATATCAGTAGCTATCTATCCTTCGTTCTCAATATAAACCATCAGAATATCTGGAAATATGTATACAAAATAGTAACATTAGCTATGATTAATAGTAATTTGTATTTGATAAAGTTATAGATAATTCTTCTAACCTTCTTCTGGAACTAAGTATTTTTTTAATGAATAGGGACACCTATATATAGATACGTGAAAAAAGATTATTGCAAATTAGAATCAAAATTTAGGTAGAAAAGCTTTGGGGACTTTTTGTCTAGGGTTAAGAAAATTAAAGACATTCCTATGCCTACTCAGTCACACACCTAGGAAAAAGAAAGAGACAGAGGGAATGAGGAACTCAAAGTAAAAAGAAATGCTTTACAATGAAAACACAATACTACTACAAAGCAAATAAAACCATAATGTGATTTGATTCAATAATTAAAACTTAAGAATTGGTTGAAACTTGACACTTGGAACTTTCTCTTTTGAATGATTCACCCTTAATGACAAAGACTGTGTTTCATTTTTTTATAGGTCAAACAGTGTTTGGTATTGCTATAAGGAGTGATAAAATGATTTTTATATTATAAATATGCTTTATTCCTTTTTAATTATTACAATCAACTTATAAACATATGTTATTGAAGTTTTATCTATATTTTAGGTGAATCATAGATTCTATAACCTTGAAACCTGAAGTAACTGTACATCTTGAAAACTCTCAAGAGGTGAGAGTGTATTGAACAGATGTGGGGAAAATAGAGATGGGCCAGTTCTTGGCTGACACAGTGAGGATTACACAAGCGAAAGTTGATAGTTCCAGAAATATGTGTTAAGTATCTTCAGAGAAAAGATGGCAAATAGGAAAACTAAAGGTTTGTAGAAGATAGGAGGTAGTATAAATATGCTTAATTCTTTAATCTATGATCCAATAAATCCCACCTGTATTAGATACATAGAGAAGCAGAGGTAAAACATAGTATTTAGAATTTGATGGAAATCCAAAGAACTAATAACAACAAAGATGATACAAAATGCTAACCTTAGAGAATGGGTCTAAGAATAGAGAAACTTTTATTTTATAGAATTCTGAATCGTTAAGAATTTTTTACATATGCATGAGTCATTTTCATAGTGGCAAAGGAAATATCCATTGATGATTATCAGTTTTTAACTTGAAGACAGTATATTGGGATGTTTTATTATGAAGTATTTCTTTTAACATTTCTTCTCTCTTCCATTTTGATATGATTCAAAGGTATTTTTTTACATAGTTTGTGTCAAACATTTGAAGGCAGTATACTATAAATTTAAATGACTTGAATGGTTATATCTGTTTTATTGCCAAAAAGTTGATTTATAGATTGCAACTTATAGTAAGTTAGATGGCATCAAAACCTAAAAAGAATACATAAAAGTAGAAAAAAAAACCTCATAGATAACACTGACAATGGATAAAAAAACCTTTTTAATAAAATTTAATTTTATGATTCAAATTGATGAAAATTTTTAATAACAATTGAGCAAATTAGAGGAAAATTTATAAATTTACGTTTTTATGAATCTGCTTGTTGTTCAGGAAATATTCATAATTGTAAAAATCTGCTGTAATTTTACATTTTCATAACAATCACCAATGTTGCATTCTCCATGTTCACAATTTTATAAACAATTAGTGTTTGTTCCTTACAGTGTAACAACCTAAAATTCAAATTGAATAAAATAAATATCCACAATCCCATTGTAATCTAAATAAATGATTTAATAAACAAATGAATGAAGGAGAATAAACAAATCTCCCATGCAGAAGAACAGCAAACTATTTTTATAGATACTTCATCGTCAAGGAGGCGGAGCTTAACTTTCCACACACTAAGTTGTCGGCTCCACAGAGTGACTTCCTTCCAAAGAGTACCACATGGAAAGGCGAGGAGGAGAGAGCAACTGCAGAGTGGAGAAACCTGACACTTCCTGGGCAAGGTGACAAAGGTAATGTCAACAGTGATAAGTCATGTTGATAGTACGTAATCATGACATGATGTAATGAAAATAGCACTTTACCTCTCTGGTCTTCTTCACAAGAATACATAACTCCAGTCTAATCATGATAAAAAAAAACATCAGGCAAATCCCAAGTGAGGAACATTCCATAAAAAACCTCACCAATGCTTCTTAAAACTGCCAAGGTCATCAAAAACAAGAGAATTCTGTGAAACTTTCACAGCCAAGATGAGCCCAAAGGACACATGAAGACCAAAAGGGATCTTGGAACAGAGAAGGGGAATTAAATAAAATATAAGAAAATCTGAAAATAAGTATGGACTTTTAGCTAATAAAAATTATCAATATTGGTTCATTACTTGCAAAAAGTGTAGTATGCTAGTGTAATCAGGGAAATTGGGTGTGGGGAATGTGGGGCCTCTGCATTTCCTTCACAATATTTATATAAGCCTAAAACTGTTCGAAAATTAAAAGGTTATTTTTTAAAAAGCTATTAGAAATCAAATTGAGAGTGACATAACTTTATATAGCCACTGTGTTTTTCAAAAAGTTTTTCTTTCAAGAGAAATGACCTTCTCTCTACTCAGGAGACTGTATTGCAATTTTAAATAGTCAACCGTTTCACTAGTCACATCTCTGAATTTCACTAAGTTTCCCACCAATAAGCAAAGTATGTCCATGTGCATAGGCACTAACCAGTTGGACCATTTCATGGTGGTCCAATCAGTTTCACCATCTTGAAATCAATGGCTGCTCATGACATAACCGATTGAGCGGCAATGATCGATGTTGATGGTGAAAGCGTCAGCAGTGATTGAATTGGCTGTGTGGCAGGTTAGTTTAGCCGCCCATGTGGAAAGTTTATTTCAGGTAGTAAATCTACAGAGGTTTTCTTATTGGCAATTAGATTTGAAGCAGTACAACTAACATTGTCATTCCTATTAGCTACTTTAAATTATCCATTCCTTTACAACCTTAAGGAGGTTGTTTGTTAAACGCTACATGTTCTCTTGGAAAAAAATAGTTTTCTCTTTAGATTGAATCGTCATTTTGATTAGAGCACTGGTGTTTACCTGTTTAAAGCAATTACAGAAAACACACATCCTGTTGCAGATATTGTAGTTTTACCAGTCAAGGAACTACTGTGACCTTCAAGAAAGAAAAATAAATAAATAAAAAGGGGAGAAAAATGTTTTTTATATGAGAATTCAAGGACTGTTATGGTACTGGTAATTTTTATAAAACATATGAAAAACTCTGTAATTTTCCTTTGATTACCCATTACTAAAATTTAGCTCATACCTGTTCTTCATCCAGGATGAACTTTATACAAGCTTCCATATCCTGTGGATACACACATCAGCCAGTTCACACTGAGTTGGAACTGTAGTAAAAGTACTTTTTTTCCTTCTATCTTGAATCACCTTGATTCCACTCTGTTATAAATTCAGAATCTGGGAGGAGTAAGCAGTGGAATAAGAAGTAAAAATATTTTTATCCCCCCCAAAATTTAAGATGGCAAAATCCTGAATTTTCTAAAGTGGTAAGCAATTAACTTACTGTAGGAAAAGAGCATACACAAAATAGAATAGTAGCTTATATTTTCAAATAATAACATGATGTAATATACTAAATGCATTTTATTTGCTATCCTTTCTTTTATTTTTCGTTAGCATCAAAGGCAGCTCTAAGCTCTATGATAATGGAAATCACACCTTCAAATAGTTTCTTCAGTTTCTACTAGATGGAGCCAAAGTATAAAAAATCTGTCCATGAAAGGTTATATAGTCTAAAGATTCTTAAGCTAAGACAGTTTTATTAGCATAATAAAGCAATGGAAACTTATAAGAAACTGAAAGTTTATTTTGAAGGCCATTTACTAGAATCATTTGAACTTGAATCATAGTTCATTAACATATTTTTTCCGTAAAATCTTGTATATTTTAACCTTTTATAACATACTCTCATAGAATTTTTCTAGAATCTTTCATTGCTTAAGTTATTCATATTTTCCCCATATACAATATTTTAAAGTTATTACTAATATATAACCACTATTTGAAAAGTAACAACAAAATACGGTTTACTCAATAGTTTTTTTTTAAAATATTACTTTTATTTTGTAGGGAAAAAGGAAAAGAGGAAAGAAAAAATGATCAGTGAAAGAAATGGTGAGTTATGCTATCAAATCAAAATAGTTTATAATAAATTAAAAAGTTAAAGATGAAGAAATATTAACATAATTTATTTTAACTATTCATTGATATGCTTTTATTTAAAAAAAAAAGTTGCTTCCTGTATCATGTTGTTGAATTGTTCATGTTGTGATTAGTTAACAGTGTAGATTCCTTTTGCTTTTCAGACAATTTTTGGCTGGCTGAGTCGTTAAATGAATCCAAAAAACAAAACAAAAGGAACAAATTTTTTCTGTCACAATTTTACTATTTTAATAGCAAAATTTAGCCTTATTTCAGTGTCTTAGAAAGTCACAAAAATTTTTAATATACAAATAAAACAGAAACTAAAATATTTTCTTTTTCTTGGGAAATTTTTTTACATTTCCTAAGAATACAAGCCTAAGAAGTCAATCACAAAGAAAATATATTGGTAATTATTTAATGTAAATAATAAAATTTATGATTTCAGAAATTAAATACTAGAATATATGATTTCAGAACTTACAGTTTGTTAGTATATAAATCATTTTCAAATTCATAGCACTCTTTGTTGATTAAATTTATTTTACATAACTAAAGGACGTACTCTTGACATCTTTGTCCAGTGATTGAATCTCAGGATGACGATGGCAAGGGACTTCTTTGACTAAGTTATTCATGTTTATAAAATTTATTTTGTTAGTTATTTTAACAACTCTTCTTTTTCTTATTATATGTTAGTAATATTTTCAAATAATGTAAAAAATAATTGATGTAATATTGAAAAATTTTCCAATAAACACATTTCTTTGTCATCTTGAAACCAAATATATTAGATGTATAATTCTTTTCTCTGTTGATTCTACTGAATCAATTGAGTAGTTTAGTAATGTATAAGCACACCCTTCAGAGATAAGCTAGGTCTTTGTTAGTCACATGAGTCTGTAATATACAGGTTCTGTCTACCTCACAACACTGCAACTAATCAATATTATCAGTTCATTCAGCAGTTGAGATCAGGTTTTAAAAAAATATACACACATGAAGTTAGACATCTTTTTTTGGCAACGTGTCGAAGAAAATCTAGTTGTTTTATTGATTTTTCTACTTTTTAATTGGTTAAATCAAGGTTGTGTTGTTATAACCATAGAAAAGTTTAGGTGAAATAAATAGTAAATTTAATAGTAATTAGGTGCTATATTAATGGACTAGCAAGAGAGAGGCTGTGATTCTTGAAAGTGTCTCAATATTTGTTATAACTTATATTGAGATTTTAGAAGGTAGATTTGATTATAATAAATATTTGTAAAACATGTTAATGAACTAATTATCAGCCAGTTTTGCATTGTTGTGAACAATTTGTGGAAATAAACTGACATGCATCAAAGCAAAAAGAAACTCTGATCAAACCAAAAAGAAGAAAAAAAAGAAAAAGAAAAGAAAACAAAGATTTATAAGGCCTGGCAAGTTATCAAATGATAACATTTAATGACCATGAACAAATCTTTTCTTCCAAAGAAATTAAAGTTTTTCACATGTATTATTTTATTATGCAAAGTTTTATGGATCTAAAATTGTTATTGTAGCTCAGGCCAAAAAAATTAATAAAGTCAGTAAATTCATAAAACCAGATAATTTACCAATAAAATTATATTTTTTACCTAGAATTATACAAGAATAACCAGTATAGGAAAAAAAATCAAAGAAAAAGAGAAGAGAGGAGAGAGGAAAAGAGAAGAAAGAGGAGGAAAGAGAAAGAGAGACTGTGTGCATGACAGCACACATGGAAAAAAAAGAATAAAAATGTAAAAATTGAATTTAAAATATAAAAGGAGTCTTGATTTTTATTCATGATTTTCTTTAATAATACACAATTTAGTTTATGAATGTTTTCAAAGAAAATATTTATTATGAATATCAGGTTTACCCATAACATTGTTTTAGACCGCATTGTATATCTCTTTATTATATTAATAAATGGTCTTTATCCTTGACTGGGATTTAGTGCAGTAATTTCCCAAATTTTTCTCTCAATGGTGTTGTTAAACAGAGATTATATCTACTTTGTTTATTTTTTGTGTTGTTCTTAAATTTTTTCATATGATCTATTGTAATTTTCTATATACAATAAATAATTTCGACTTGCAGTCACCTATTCTTTTAGTGACAATTTTGAATCAAAATACTGGAATGAATAGGTAAATAATCACAATATACTAAAAATAATTTCCTTTGTAATATTTAAACAGAAGAAAATTTACTATTTATTTTAATATGGTATAGTTATTTTAGTGGAGAAGGTAAAAGATGTTATAGTAAAACTTCCAGAAAAAGAAAAGAAATATTGTGTAGAAAGAATGACCTTTAGTTTTTAAGAAAATATAATTTTGACTTTTCAATTTAAGTGTCAGAAAGGATGAAGAGTCTTAGTATCAGTTTATTAATTTTGAAATATGGATATTTTAATTTTTCTACATATAAACTAAAATATATGTAGGTTTCCATGGCAGCAGGTAGCACCTTTTTCTGTTCTAAAAAGCTATGTATTAGTTGACAAAATTTTGGAACATCATTTGAAATTTAGGGATTGGAATTATAACATTTTTTTCCTCCATGAAAGAAAAAAGGGTACAATGTAAGTATTGAGCTTTGAGCGGGAACAAAGTGGGGCATGCAAAATCTTTATACCATAACTCTGGGCTGTTTTTTTTGTCATATGTTTATATAAAACACTTTAGTATGTAGCTGATATAAAAATTGATATGGAGCAATATTTTAAATGCTATACATTTTTATCCTGCATTGGGATATCTTCCCTTCCTCTGCCTCCTTCCTATGTAAAATATGTTAAAGGTATTTAGGATAATCTATCCAAAAACATGCTTTGTTAAATATCTAATGAGAAGAGTTCAGAGTACGGAGCACACCCACAGAGACCAGTCCATAGAGCAAGTTCACCTCTTCCTGTCTTTCCATTTCTTTAGCAGTTTCATTCATCAGCTACTTAAAAGGCCCAGAAGTTTGTAGTTGAAAAGCATATTAGAGACGACTTTGTCCAATTCACACATTTTACAGAGGAAACTGAGGCCCGAGAACCTGACTTCTAAATTCAAGCTTGTATAATTAACTAGTGGCAAAGATATTCCTAAAATCTATTCCCACTTCCTATTTCAGTTCCTGTTCTTAAATCACATTTGCCCAAATTTCAGGCAAACAATTACAGTTTCAATGCACATTACTGTAAATTCATATTCTCCCAATAAAGTTATAAGATGCTTTCAAGTTGTTACAGGACCATATGAGAGGTGATTGTTGCTGTGGGGTAACATGAATTATCATCTTGAAGAACTTTGACCTCCATTCTTCAGAGTTGTTGGCTTTATGTTGGAAGCAAAAAAGTGAAGAAGGGCAAAAGAGAAGAGTATGTAATGATAGTTTAGTTAGCTATAGTTTTATGAAGACTATTTTTGAAAAGCAAAGATTAAATACAGGATATGCTTTCAGTACAATTGATTGTAAAGATCTATTGAATGAGCAAATATCAGAGATTCTATAAACTCAGGTCACGGGCTGATGGAAACTCACAGGATGTTTTATTATTGAACATGAACTTCCCACATAAAAAAGAGACTGCATAAAAAAAGGTAAAAAAAGGGGGGGGAGTGTTCATTTTGTTCTCTGTGTTATCTCGTGTGGATAATTTATCTAACACTAAAAAGGATATTGGGAGTGCTCTATTATTTCGTAGAATTTTTAAGTCAAAGTTATATAACAGCCAAACGCTTGCCTTCCAGCTTTAACCAAGATTTAACAGTGAAACGATCAGTTTAGAATCTCATCACTAGATGGCATTGTTACACCTGAATATAATTTAAATAATACGATGACCAAATGAGCTAGTTAAATTAGTAGACAATTATCCCTGTTCTACTCTTCCTTTTATGTGATGAAACTGGTTACTTATAGCCTGCAGGATAAATCCTATAGGATGCCCCACTCAGTCAGGGCTGTTTTTTCACAAGCTCTCTCTTCCCAGCTTTCACCTCAATCTGTCATACAGATTTGACACCGCATCGTTCCAACAGTACTCAGAAATGACATGTATATAATGTGGAATATTGTGCACATTTACAGCCGGGGCTCTTTCTCTTAAACATTGCCTGCTATAGCTTGGCTTTGCTGTTCTGCCTAGCTGGATGTTCTTCACTTTTCACATGTAAATGGATGCCTGAACCAAACTTTTATTATTGTTATTATTTTAAAGCAAAACCAGAGGACAGCATAACTGATTTCTGTCATTTTTCTGTTAGCATTTTCAAGTTTCCACTGAGCTTCCTGTAAACTAATGAAGGCCACGGGACATGCAGGGCAATGCTAACACATGGTATTTTTATGATTCCGTTCCATTAATGCTACACCTGATAAATCAATTTAAATGGCATTCTATTGAAAGAGGTTCTTCTTTACTTATTTATTTTTTTCTTAAGATCAACAAGAGCAGTTCAATAAGCCTAGCAACCCATTTTCTTCCCTGGAATAGACCTTAGCTTTGTTTTCTTATGTTATCATAATCTAGCACTTTTCCTGTTCTAAATGAAAACCCACCGGGGAAGCAAAACCATTCCATTATGAGTGTTATCAAAAGCAATAACATACTATTTTTAGATGAATACAAATCCAAAATGCATTGTAAATTGTGCCCAGCCCACACGTTAGGTGATACCACCCAAACACTCTGTGTGTGATTACCGTACATCACATTTACATATTTCAGAAGAAGTAAGTACAATGCATTGTGGGTGGTGGATTCTATTTACAAGAAGGGATGCTGGAAACACCCACATCACAGAATGATATTTTTGGTTTATTCACATAATAGGGCACAGTTGTTTTGGCAGATTGCAATACAGCCGTAGTGTATACTTTCTGACTAGGATTGATACTTTGTTCTTTTTCAAATGCCCACACATCCCCAACTCAGTACTTTCCCATGAATCTGGAAAATCAACCCTTTAAATCCTTCTAACAAAAACCTTCTGAACACATACTTTCAATTCCTATTAAGAGAACATTGAAAGCACAGAGCTGAGTGTGCAAAAATTTAAGCCCTCCAATTAATTAATACTTCACTATAAACTATTAACGAACTACTTGTAAACATTAACGTCTTTTTTAAATCTATAGAACTAGGATTATACATGAAAATTTGATTTGACTATGAATATGTACTAAGTATAGAAGAAGTTCTGCAGGAATTTATAATATAATGCAAACTTCTGTTAGACTGCTGTCACAACAGGCAAGAGGGAACTGAAAAAAAGACGGGTTGATTTAGGTCTATAATCACCAGTTAACTGAATGAAAAGGTAAATCCTACTTGCTGTAATTCCCAACACTCATAGTACTGAAATTTACAGTAATATTATTCCATAAATTTAACAGATTTTAGGTAACCTTCTTGACAAAGTACTCAGGATCAAGATTTCAAGCTCAAATTTAAATGTTTTTACCTTGTAAAATATGTTATTAATTTATTCAGAAATCTCTTCATATATCCCACAGGCTTACTAAGATGTTAAAGGCAAAACATTTTTATTTAGGCCAAGATTTTCAAATAATTGTTTTTGTTTACATTCATCTCAAATTTCTTTTAATGAACTAGAGGATCAGAAAGTGTAATGCCTCTGATTCAGAATTTGTCTGTCTTCCACTTACCTCCTGAGAGAGCACATCTAACTATTGATATTATGAATGAAAGAGGGAGCCATTTCAATATTATTTATTTGTATGGTTTTATAACTTATAATGTGGCCAAATGTATTCTGCTGTTGAAAATGAAATCTAGTTGTAATTCTACCAGTGTGCTGATGAACTCCTTAATTTAAATTGTACATGAGGCAAATTAAAGTATTTAGTACACTATACGAAAGTCAAAATATCTAAATGCTGCTTCTTAATATAATTTATGATAAGTATACATATTCTTTGTAGAATAAAAGAAAGCTTATTCTTTGACAAAAAAAAAAAAAGATAACCTACATTAAAACACTGGTCTGTTGAAGGATAATTTCCATTGTTCTGGGCTGAACATCCTAAAGAACTGATGAAGGTAAGATTTTAAGTTCCTGCAATGCAGATACTTCATATGAGAGTGTTTCTCATATGGGTATCTTTTGTGCTCCTTCTCTCACTCCCCTTCGTTTCTCTCTCTCTCTCTCTGACACACACACACACATAAGCACACACTCACATACACTAGCATTAGCTATTTATTGCTCCATCAATTTTAAATGTATCTGAAGCATCGAAACTTGTGAATACAGCTCTTCATATCAGTTCCTTTCGGGAAAATAGAGTGCCTTCACATGGTGTAGAACTTCGCCTGAAAAAGTTTACATATAATACAATTTTCACTTTTATTCAATATAATTTTCCATATTTCTGTCAATTAAACTTGACTAAGCTAATTTTGTTCAGTACACTGACACATTTTTAATCTTTTAAGTATATTTTACATGAGAAACTGAAATAAACTCCCCAGACCGCCACTTGAATTGTTTGATTGTTAATTCTATATTAACTTCTCACAGAGTATTTAAAGATAAATTCTTGACTGCAAATAATTCTGTTACAAACCTCATCATAAACAATGATCATTTTGTTCACACTCTACATGTTTACAACTCTGTTTTAAGATTGCCTTAAAGTAAAACAGTGTGTTTTAAGGTAGATTCAGAAGAAAGTAGATGGCTTTAGAAATTTAGTTTTGGTTAGCATGATTGCCGATTTCTTGAAAATATATTGTCTTATATATTACAGGGGTTCGTGTGCAAACATTATTCAATTTTATTTGTATTAATTGCTGTGGTATTGTTTTTCTGGAAAAAAAGAACTGGATTAAAATAGAAATAATCTTTAATTATTAGGCTTATAAATTCATTTCACTAAAAAGCCTACGATGTATTAATAGTGTTATTGATTTTATACAACAAGTTCATTTTGGGTTAACACAAGGCTCTCTGAGGAGTAGCTGGTAAGAAGTAAGTAGTTGCTTTGTAGGCACTAATGTCAGAAGACAGGAAGGCATGGTGAAAGAATACTGGGACTGAAATTTGATAATCTAGTTCCTACCTCTGTCACGTTTATTAGTTATGTCACCTTTGACAAGCTTTTACCACGACAGATCCCTATTTTCCTCATCTGTAAAATGATATTACCAAAACTTGTCTGGACTTTCCTACTGTATAGGGAATAATAAAGTATTTTGATAATAGTCAGTTATTATAAATTCAAGGTGATATTACCCTGCACATCTTTCTGGTGGGACAAATACTTCTCATGAATATAAGAAGTAGGGTTTTGTCTGCTTTAAAAATTTGGCAGTCTTTAAGAATCAGGTATACAATCTGGCAGTTTACAGGAGTGCCTTCTCTTTTACACCAAAAATAATTTGACATTTTGGTAAAAATGGAAAGCATTTAGAATCTGAATATCAAGTTGACAATAATTAGAGAGATTTTAATCTCAAGGTGCCTCACACAGGTCCTTACAGAAATGTTCGTTAATATCATTATATTTCTTCATAAATAAATCTACATATATTTATGAAAATGTATATCTATATATCTACAAAATACATATATAGATAGATATAATACACACACACATACACACTCAGCCAAAATTATCCCATCTCATTGAGATGGAGAAAATTGAAAATGACTGCTCTGGGATCAGATACTTAGTCTTCATTTTATTTCATTTTAAATATCAGATTTGAAATTAATCCAAGGACCACCATGAAACAGAAAAATGTGTGTGTCAACATCACCTTTGAAAACTAAACTTTGCCAGGCACAAGCCCTATTTTAGTCCTCAATTCAAATTGATGCAGATAACGAGATTAATGCTCAGGCTTCATTTTAATATTGTCTTTATTTTTAAAAAGCCCATTGACAGTGTCAAAGATTTTGATTAGATAATTTGATCACATTTCTGAAGCCAGATACAAATTAAAGTTGGAGCTAAAACAGAAAATCTTACTGTTTACTATTCAGAACAATCTTCCTATTTCAGGAAATGGCAGAGCTCCAAAAGCCACATGTGTATAAATGAAAATTCATAACATGTTATTCAAACTCCTGTTGTATTTGTGCAATTTACTAATTAGATATGGTAAGTATCAGCACTGAAATATCATAGTAATAGCATTAAAAAGGCAAAAATTATCTACTTTTCTCAGTTCACTTCTCTTTATGAATGACATAAAAACCTGTTTTTTAACATAACTACTCTGTATATCAAATGTAAAGTAAAACCTTAAAAGAGCAGTGTATGTTTTAACAGCAGATCTATTTTCTGTGTGAGAAATACAAAACTCTGATGAATATTTTAATTAAGATTGGCAATATCTGGAATAAATCAACATAATACCTGTGTATGCAAACTAATTTCTTCTTCACATCATGTGCATTATGTGATAAAAATAGCAAGTCATTTGACTTCATTGGATCCCAACATGTAACCTTAAAAAGGAATTATTTCTTGTCAGAGTTTTTTTTCCTACTTTTTAACAATGTCTTTTCTTATTTCATTTATAAGCTTCTTTGGAAATGAATTCATCATATAAATATATTAGCTGTATGTACTGATAAGGTATTAAATTCCAGGTTAATGGTATTAAAAATTTAGAGACAGAGTGTGTGTGTGTGTGTGTGTGTGTGTGTGATTTTTGACAGGTACCAAAACACTGACTCTCCAATTACCTTCTTAAGTGTAATCCCCATTAAACTCCTGCTGGACAGAGCATTTGATATTAAAATAGTATCAAATGTGTATTGAACATTTACTGGACCAGACATCATAATAAGCATTTTACATAAACTTTGTCATTTAACCTCATCCTTTTGTGGAATGAGACCATCCTAATTTAACAATCCATTTTATAGATTTAGGAAACCAAGGCTTAGAGAAGTAAAATTATTTACTCAAGTTACATATTCCGGGGGTGCTAGAATTTGAACCCACATATGTCTGATTTTGGAGCCTATCCTTTTAGTCACCATGACACACATACTGTCCACTAATTTTAATCCCAGCTATTTCTCATTAACAGAAGAAATTGACTACTGAAAGGGATCATACCTGTGTAAATATTTGTTAATGACCAAGGTTTGCTAGTATGGTTTTCAAGGTTGACAATGTTAGCAGCCACATATTTCTTGCTTTCCAAAGCTAAACTAAGTATTTTGAATGTGCAAATTTCAGGATTCTGAAGTCAGGACACATTTTTTTATGCCAACCTAAACAGAAAACACTTAATCTATTTTCAAAAAAGGATGAAAGGGAATAAATGTAATGGGCGCCCACTGTCTCCCGCAGGTTCCCATGGCAGCATCGCAGGCTCAAGAGCCATCAGACAGGGAGAGAAAAAAAGAGACACAGAATGGGAGGTGCTGGATCTCTTACATGGAATCACATCAGAGAGAAAGCAGGAGCTGAGGCAGTGTGATGTCTGGGAATCGAAACAGAGGGACAGATGAGGGGAGAGTTGGGTGGGCTTCTGCAGCACGTTCAACCTCCTCGTTTCTCATCTCTCTGACCCTACTTTGATGATCTGGGGACACACCTGCCCTCTGTCTTATTCTTCCTACCCTCCTTCATGAATTTATTTCATTGTCTTTTTCCTGACTTCCTTCCTTGCTTACTTCATACATATGGAGACACTCTTGAAAGAGCCAATGCACACAAGAGCACACATTCTTCTTTTTAATCTTAGCACCCCTTCTCATTGTATTCTGTGACACAGACTGAGACAATCTTTACCACGGTATTAATATATCATTATCAAAAAAAAAATAAATCTTTCAGATTTCCTAGAGACCATAGATTTATAGTGAGTATATGTAGACAAAACTAAAGAAAAGCAAACTCATGTTGCAAATTATTTGTATTGATAAACAATAAATATATTTCTACAGATCAATGAGCAAATATACACATACATACACACAGGGTTCTAAAAATGTCCTATAATTAATAAATTGATCTTTTAAGTGTGGATCAAAATAATATAATCTCCAAACAGTTTTCAGCTTTACTGAGTGTTTTCTGACTACTCCGATAGCTTCCTATTCAAAGGCCAAAGCTACCTAAAGGCAGAAGATTCTGCATCTTTCAGTTCCTAGATCAGCTCTGAGGCTCACATTCAGCAAAATCCCTTATTAATTACATGCAAGTTTTGCTTTGCTTTGTTTTGCTCCATATGTTAAACATAGCTCAAGAAATCAAGGCTATATAAGCTAACTAAATTAACAGGTATTTATTCCCATATTAATTGCTTCTTTCATTTATTTAATGTTTCATATAGTCTTGATTTTCTCATTTGTTACAATTAAACAAATTGTAGCATAATGTTGGTCACTTGGTCATTCTCACTTTTGGGAAACTTATTGTCTTGTTCCTTGTTTCCTTGAATAATCTGGTTATAATAATCACATGGAGTTGATAGCTGAAAATATTTTCTTGCCTTTCCCCAGAAAGTCTGAGATGGGACCAGATAATCCTTATGTTAGGACTTATTTGTGACACAGTCATGTAGTGGTAAATGATTTTTTGGCCAAATTAATAGAGGCTGTGGTGTTTTTAGGATAGATATGTAAAAGAACTACTATATCAAAACCAATTTGAATTACCATTTTTCTACCTTTCATATAATCAATTTACAAACAACATTACAACTCTGATTTAGACATGCATAGGAAATCATGACGCCTGGGTTCTTTTACCTACACAATGATTTTGGGGAAATAAACATTTCTGTTTAGAAATGATTACTAAACTACTTAATTTATTGGATAGGATATTTTAAGCAATGTCTTGCATGCCACTAGAAAAAGGATAATAGACAAATCTTCAACATGTTAAGCATTGATGAAGTCATGTTGTCAATATTGTTTCTAAAATTCCCTGACATCGTTAGATTTTTCCTCAGTGATGCCTAACTGTGGGCATGTATCAAAATCAACCCTTTAACAAAAATACACTTTAACCAAAAGACCCCCTCTCAGGCTTACAAAATCAAGTTCTCTAATGAAAAAGAGTAGAAATAAGCATTTTTAAAACAGGGATTTTCGACGCCCTCTCCATTTCCCTACCACTCCCAGTTAAAAATCAGTGTTCTCCTTGGGCAGTAAACCACAGCAGTCCAGGGTAGAGAAGTTAAGTCCTGACTGATTGAACAAAATAATATTGAATTATGAAAAAGCGAGAATAGCTATTCCTTTCTGCCTGTCATAATTCATATTCATTTTCATAGTATTGATGGAAAGAGATAACGGATGGCCTCATCACCATGAGTAAACGTTGTGTGATCCACCCTGTGGGAGAAGAGCTCTGGTCATGTAAAACAATGACTAATTAATATATTTTATAGCACATTTTGGAATACGTTAAGATGTTTAGTCTTTAAATAGATAACTTTTCTTTGCTGAGTCATATACTGATAATAGGTAGGTTTTATGTTGTAATTAGTTTTGCCTCCCCCTTCTAGGATCTACCATGCGGAAACGTAGGAAGCAACTTTGGCAATAGCCAAATACAACTTTTTTTTCTACTATAAACCTATTGCCAAATTATAGAAGAAAATTTTATCTTTTTTAGAAAAAGGTAAATATAACTATAATCACATTTTACTTGTACAATGTACAGAGAAGAAAGTTTCAACATACAGTTTGAGATATATTCTTTTTAATTGAATGAATAAAATAAAATTTATTTAGATTAATTTATGAAAACTCATTGTGAAATCTTTTTCTTCCACATAATTTACAACCTGGATAATTCAGAGTTGATAACAGAGTTGGTATTATTGAGACAGTCAAATACAATACTCCATATATTTTCTAAGTGTGGGACACATAGTCTTTCCATGTGTGAGCTCTCCCCAAAATGGGAAAATTAGAAAAGATAATATCAAAGATTCTTCTGGTTTTGGAAAAGTAAAGAAGAAACCTGGGCTGTGTGCGGTGCCTCATGCTTGTAATCCTAGCACTCTGGGAGATTGAAGGGGAAGGATTGCTTGTACACAGGAGTTCGAGACCAGCCTGAGCAAGAGTGAGACCCCTGTCTCTACAAAAAGTACAAAAATTAGCTGGGCATGGTGGTGCACACCTATAGTCCCAGCTACTTGGGAGGCTGAGACAGGAGGATCACTTGAGCCCAGGAGTTCAAGGTTGTGGTGAGCTATCTATGATCACATCACTGTACTCTAGCCTCAGCCAAGGTAGGAGGATTGCTTGAGCTCAGGAGTTCGTGACCAGTCTGAGCAAGAGCAAGACCCTGTCTCTACAAGGAGTAGAAAAATTAGCTGGGCATGGTGGTGCACACCTATAGCCCCAGATACTTAGGAGGCAGAGGAAGGAGGATCATTTGAGCCCAAGAATTTAATGTAGCAGTGACATATCATGATGCCGCCACACTATAGCCCAAGCAGCAAGAGTGAGAATCTCTCTCAAAAAAATAAATTAATTAATTAAAAAAAAGAGAAAAACCTCAATAGCTGTGCTATGGGAGATAGAGAAATGATAGAAAGAAAGATAGGTGGATTTATAATCGGGTAGCTGGTTGTGGCTGAGGTAGCTTGACCTAACACCATTAGACAGAGCTGTTAAACAAATGAAATTTACTTTCCATATTCTTCTTGAGTGCCAGTCAGTTGGGTGTTTTTAATCATATGTGAATTTTCAGAGTCCTTCTAAAACCATTACTAGGATGCGAGAGGTTAATCCCACCTCCTGACCTCATAGAGCTCTGGGCCAGACCTTTGGAATGCTAAAAGGCAGGGAGGCCTCCTTCCTTCTGATTTCCTTTCACAGGCTCCCAGGACATCAATTTTTAAAGGCCCAGTCAACAGATTAGAGAAATCATTCAAGTTAAATTTTTATTAGAAAAAAATTACTTCACAAATACCTTTTCCTGTGAAAATATAAACTCAAAATATATTTAGCAGGAGAGCAGAAGGGGAGGAGTGGAGAATTTAAAAGGTTTTTGCAATGTGGATATACAAGATTATGATTAAATAGTTTTTCTAATTGTTATGTCAAATAATTAGTATCAATTTGTATTTCCAAAAGCACCAAAATGCATTATAGCTAATTGGTCCCAGCTCTTATTAAAAAAAAAAAGTATCTGGGAGACAACCATTGACAATAAATAAAGGCATACTAAACAACCAGAAAACTTTTCATTAACTCAAATTTTTAAGAATAAGTTGTGATGTGTGTTAGGACTTCAGCCTATATCTGAAGAGGTTATTAACTTTTATTTCAAGTGTTCTTAGAATCTTTACATTAAAAACTAAATACTTATTTTGGACCTTAAAACTGCACTGTGAACATTATACCTTGGTGTGGAGCAAGAGTGGTTCTGGTTGTATGGGATTTCTTATCATTTGCAGAGAAAATATGTTTCAGTCCTGTAATTTGGGTTGCATTCCTTCATTTTCCACCCATTCCTGTGATCCCCCTGGAATCACAATGTCTAAAAGGGTTAGTTCACGGAATGATTGCGATCGCTGCTTTTACAGTCTTGCCAGGACCAGAGTCGCAGGGTGGTGGAACAGACCACACACATGCGCTATTCTTGGTAAATGAAGTCGCACGTTAAGCTAGAATTGTGTGTGTGTGTTCTGGCTTTCCCTGGTTGTGATGAAGGATTTGCAGTGCTCTGTTGGCATTTGTGAGGCAGCTGGTTGGAGTCAGGGTTTTGGTCTGTGCTTCTGGACCAAAATAAAGCAAAATATCCTCATGAGGGATCAAACAGTCAACCCAAGCATCAGTATGATCAAACTTTAAAACTAATTGAGGTAACCCAGCCTCAGACAAAACCTGGAGCCAGCTGAACCTAAAACCACTGACAGTTCAGCAAACTACCCTAATCCCTACTTATCTATTCCATTGGTTTGAAAATCTTCCAGAATTTATGAAAATAGACTTCTCATGTCAAAAATTAAAGCTGGGAGGATAGGTGATTCTCTTGAAATATTACAAAAGTCAAGTTTATCTGATATCGTAGAGCACAAGCACAATACCAGAGCCCCTCACGGGGACCCATCCAGCTCGTTCAGGAGGGTGTGCCGAATTGACGATAGCAGTGAGCAGCTGTTACGTCACTGAGGTAGGCTGATCAATCTAGCAAAAATAATTGTAGATGAAACACTCAAAACAAGGGAAATGCTTATAGAAATACAGTGCAGTGACAGCAGGATTTAAAATAATAACTAACCTTTCCAAAAGTGAGCACTGAAATTTGGTTCCCTGGCCATCCTCTCCAGCCATGCTCCTTTCCCAGCCTTCACTTTTAGCACCCTGTAGTCTGTACTTCACACAGCAACCGGAGTAACACCATTAACACATATGCCAGGTCCAGTCACGCATTTCCTCAAAATTCTCTGCAAGTTTCTCATTTTTTAAGAATAACACCCCCAAAACTTCTCATGGCCTATATGATTTTCCTTTCCACTGCCCACCGCTGATCTCTGACCTCGTCCCTAGCCATTCTTTCCCCCCGTCATTGTTCTCTCACCTCTCTAACTTCCTTGCTGTAGCCTAAGAAGGCCAAACATACTCCCACCTTGGGGCACTTCACTAACTGTGCCTAGAACTTCTCCCAGGTATACTAGGGTTTGATATCTTACTTCTCTTACATCTCTGGTCCAATGTTACCTTATTTGAGAACACTTCGCTAATCACTCCATCTAAAGCAGCAACCACCTCAACTCCCTAGCCTATTATCGTACTTTATTTTACTTCGTAACACTTAGCACTATCTGGCATACTATATATTTACTTGTTTATTTGCTATTTTCCTTAACTTTAGAATTTTAGCTTGTTCACTGTTACATTGCCAGTGTTTGAAAGGTGCAAGGAGCATAGAAAATTGAATAGCATTTGTTGACTAAATGCATAAAGAAATGCATAGGTAAATGAAAGGATGAGTTGATGGATTGCAATGCTTATTAGTATTCCGGAACTTTTCATATTATTTCATTTAACTCTCATAACAACCCATCAAATAAGATATTTGTAAACATATTTAATACTGTTTTGAAAAAAAACTATGGCTCAAAGAGATTGAAGGAGATTTCTAGTACTAGTTAATTGGTATTTGCCATACATTTTGTTCATGCAATTCTTGATGAAAAATGTATTGATCACCTACTGTCTGCCAGGCCCTGAGACAAGTGCTGGGTTATGCAAATATAGTCTTTGCCCCTCTGGAGTTTTAAGTCTAGTGGGGTACAAATAATAAGTAAACAAACACATATCTCTATAATTACGTATGGCAGTAAGTATTGTAAAAGAAATAAGTTGGATGCTGAGATAACATTCTCAATGGAATATTCAGAGAAGCAAAAGTTAAGTGAAAAAACTGAGAGATGACAAAGAACCCCAAGAAAACAAGGCAGATAAGAACTGATATGGTAAGAGAATTTCAAAGAGAAAGAAGAAGATATCCAAGGCCTGAGAATAAGAAAGATGTTGATTTGTCTGAGAAGCAGAAAGAGACCAATTTTGCCAGAGCACAATTATGTAGGAAAAGAGGAACATGGGACAGGATTGGGAAGGGCAAGAAGGGGTGTATCATGCATGCCTATGGCAAAGAGTGTAGCTTCTTTTTTTTTTTTTTTTTGAGACAGATTCTCACTCTGTCACCTCAGCTAGAGTGTGGGGGTGTCATCATAGCTCATTGCAACCTTGAACTCCAGGGCTCAAGCAATTCTCCTGCCTCAGCTTCCTGAGTAGCCGGGACTACAGGTGTCTGCCGCTACACCTGGCTAATTTTTCTACTTTTTGTAGAGATGGAGTCTGGCTCTTGCTCAGGCTGGTCACGAACTCCTGAGCTCAAGCAATCCTCCAACCTCGGCCTCCCGGAATGCTAGGATTACAGGTGCAAGTCACCACGCCCTGCCAAGAGCTTGGATTATAGTACAAGAACAATGAATGTTTGTAGTCAGGGAGTCATGGGGAGAGAGAGTGTGTGACCTGAAACTATGGCTGGTTGCTCTGTGGAGAATAGATTTGAAGGGGGGGGTCAAGACAAGTATTAGGGAAACTGACATTAGTGAAAAGACATTTGAACTAAAGCATGTGCCTGTTTCTAAAAGTTCTAATGTTACGAAATTGTACTATACAAAATGATCCCCAATGCCTGGGCCATGGAATGGTACTGTTCCATGGCCTGCTAGGAACTAGGTCTCACAGCAGGAGATGAGTGGCTGGTGAGCAAGTAAAGCTTCATCTGTATTTACAGCTGCTGCCCATTGCTCACTTCGCTGCCTGAGCTCCCCCTCCTGTCAGATGAGCGGTGGCATTAGATTTTCGTAGGAGCGTAAACCCTACTGTAAACCGTGCATGTGAGAAATCTAGGTTGCATGCTCCTTATGAGAATCTAGTGCCGATGATCTGAGGTGGAGCTGAGGCAGTGATGCTAGTGCTGGGGAGTGGCTGCAAATACAGATTCTCATTAGCAGAGAGGTTTGACTGCACGCAGACCATAATAAATCAATTGCTTGCAAACTCATATCAAAACCCTATCAGTGAGTGGCAGGTGACAATTGAGCTGCATCTGGTGACAGGCTTTAAGTCAGAATTTGACACTTATTTTAGTCTGCACATGTCCCACTCATTATTTTATTTACTGCTTTCATCCACACCTCTTTCCTGCACTGTGCACTTATCTCAGTCACAGGTTTGGTAAGCCCACAAGTTAACCCTAGCAAAAATGAATAAAGAACAAATATCACTGGAGAGCTTCGTTCAAAAGGGGGGAAAGACCCAATGATGAGAGAGCAGAAGACTCTGAGACTGCCAACAAAATAAAAGCTGCACTTAACAGAAAAAGCCAAGAGTCTTGTCTAAATTACAGGTTCATTGCAACAGGCGACTCACATTCTGCAAGCCTGCTTTGTATAATGGATGGCGACCGGCTATGCAATGAAGCCATGAAACCTTCAAAACTGCTTCAGCACATGGAGACCAAGCACTCTGCATTGAAAGACAAGCCTTTGGATTTTTTCAAAATAAAAAAATGTGAACACGAAGAACAGAAGCAATTATTGAAGGCCACCACTTCATCAAATGTGTCTGCACTGAGAGCATCATTCTTAGTGGCTAACACCGTTGCTAAAGGTAAGAAGCCCTTTCCTATTGGTGAAGAGTTGATCCTGGCTACTGCTAAGGACATTTGCAGGGAACTTTTAGGAGAGGATGCAGTTCAAAAGGTGGCACGTGTTCTTCTTTTGGGTGGCACCATAGCTAGATGACTCGATGAAACAGCAGAGGAGATTGAGGCACAATTGTTGGAGAAGATTAATGAGTCACCATGGTACGCAATCCAGGGTGATGAGTCCACTGATGTTCACAACAAGGCAGCAATGCTTGGTTTTGTACGATATATTTTTCAGGATGATATGCATGAGGATATGTTATGTGCACTTTTATTGACAACCAACGCCACAGTGGCAAAACTATTCAAGTTTTTGAATGATTACATATCAGGAAAACTGAATTGGCCATTTTGTGTCAGTATATGCATGGATGGAGCGGCTGCCACGACTGGATGGCTTTCTGGTTTCACTACTCAGGCCAAGGAGGTCACTTCTGAATGTGAGTATATGCACTGTGTCATCCATAGAGAAATGCTGGTCAAATAATGTCACCCAAACTAAACAATGTTTTGCAAGATGTGATTAAAATTATCAGCCACATTAAAGTGCATGCACTTAACTCACATCTGTTTATGCAGAGCACACATATCTTCTCTTGTACACAGAAGTGAGAAGGTTTTCTAAAGGTAGATCACTGGCCAGAATTTTTGAGTTATGAGAGTCACTCCAGAGATTTCTTTTAGAAAAACAGTCACACATTTCAGTGACACAGAATGGTTGCAAAACTTGCTTACTTGTGTGACATATTCAACCTGCTCAATCAACTCAATCTGTCACTTCAGGTGAGAAAGACAATTGTGTTCAAGTCAGCAGATAGAGTGACTGCATTCAAAGCCAAACCAAAATTATGGGGGTGATGAGTGAACATTGGGATTTTTGACATGTTTCAAACATCAGCAGAGATTTTGAAAGAGACTGAGCCAGGGCCTTCTTTCTCCCAGCTGGTGCATGATCACCTATCTCAGCTTTCAAAAGAGTTTGAGCATTACTTCCCAACCACAGAAGACCCCCAGGCTGGGAAGGAATGGATCTGTGACCCATTTGTAAATAAGCCAGGTAAGTTGACTTTTTCCATGCTAGAAGAGGATCAACTGCTTGAGATGGCAAATGACGGTGGCTTTAAAACTATGTTTCAGACAACTTCAAATCTTCATATATTCTGGATTCAAGTCAAGGCAGAATATCCTGAGATTGCCACAAAAGCACTGAAAAGCCGACTTCCATTTCCAACATCCTATCTTTGTGAAGCAGGGTTTTGTGCAGTGACAGCAACCAAAACGAGATTATGGAGTAGATTGGACATAAGCAACACACTTTGGGTGTCACTGTCTCCCATCACCCTCAGATGGGACCATCTAGTTGCAGGAAAATAAGCTCAGGGCTCCCACTGATTATGCATTATGATGAATTGTATAATTATTTCATTATATATTATAATGTAATAATAACAGAAATAAAGTGCACAATAAATACAATGCGCTTGAATCATCCCATACCAAAACCAGCCTCCCACCAGCCCCGGTCCTTGGAAAAATTGTCTTCCATGAAACTGGTCCCTGGTGCTAAAAAGATTGGGGACTGCTGCTAAACACAAATATAACAATTACTATTTTATACGAATCATCTAATATAATGATATTCTATGCCTATCAAATGGTATATATTTACTTTCATGTTTTTATACATTTGAGGAAATGCTTTAAAAATTTCTACATATATGCAACAAGATGTTAAAATTGAAGTTTCTACCCACATACCAAGATACAACAAACGCTGCATCCCAAAGGAATTATAAGAAATAATTGCTGATATGCTGCAGTACCTCTATTCTCCTCACTTATCCAAGGGAGAGAGGTGGTAGTACCTATTCTCATCTCAAGTCTAGTGAGAGGGGTTTCATAGAGACCACATGGGGGTTGGTTATGTGTCTTGTGCAGTTGTGTGCATTTAAGGGAGGGGGATGAGGGGAAGGATGATTTTGTCATTATCTTCAGGGTATCTCAAGAATAAGAGATGGTTGCTGAACTCCTTGGATGACAACATATAGAATTGCTACTTCCTTGGAATTGGTCTGTAAGGCTACATTTTGTTCAGGTAAAGGATAGATATACAAATGTTTCCCATGGAAATCTTTCAGTTTACCTGATAATTGGTAGGACACCACATCCATATAAGATATGATAGATACTGTCTCTCAAACCAAAGAGGACATATAATGCCTATTTCTTATTAATAGAACTTAGAAATATAAGACACATTAAAATTCCTTTTTGTTGCCTTTTGCTATTTCAAATCATGAAACCTTGCCTTTATCTCCCATCTGCTGGCCTATATATGACTCCATGAGGCATTTAAGGTTACTTATTAATTCTTTCTCTCTAGGCCACATAAACCTGATGATGGAAATATTATAGAACAGTGTTATAGTCTGTGGCATATGGAGACAATCATGGTCCCAAAACTATATTAGGTGTACAGAAACTGAGAATTGATACAACTTGAGGAAAGTGCATTGTTATTGATCATAATTCTATTTTTAAAAATTTATTCTATTGATAGAGGATCAAATATCTAGAGATATCAAATTATTACTTTTAACTATAAAAGTCCCCACTTCATAGGTTGGGGAACCAATGTAGCAATTTTTTCATTTGTAATGACTGTACAATCCAACTGTACATAAACTATTCAAAGAAATTAACATAAAAATATTTGTGGTCCCAGTGAGCCTACCATAAGAAAATCTTGGACAAAACTCCATTTTCAGGTAAACACTAAAGCTTGATATCTGGTTTTCACAGAAAACGTCTGACTCCTCAGAAATCAAAGGTAGCTCAAAGCCAAGACTGAGTGTTTTCCTTCTTTGATGCTAAATTACCTAATGAATAGCTATAGACAGATAACTTTTAGGAAGACTAAGGGAAAGTTTATAGAACATAACTGTAATGTTATTTTGGTTTCCTTTCCCAGTCTCCTTCATTTAAGGTATTCTTGCTATTTGATCTGATTTGAATCTTAGAATGGAAAACACTGCACTAGGTAGACTTATGTCCCTTCCGAAGTCAGGAACTCTTTTTCTAGCCCACAGAGAGCATCCATTAAAGTGTTTTTCTTTTTTGGACTTATGTCTTTTCTCTAATTAGCCTGTTTTTCAAGGATTTATACATACAAAAAAGTGTCCTCTGGACCTTCTTGTCATTAGTAGGAAGTGGTTGTGTGGTTATGTGACTAATATTCAGAAATTGATTCAATTATTTTCATTTCCTTAAAACTTTATATTTTTTCTTTTACACTTTATTAAGGAATTTCTATGATTGCAATCTCATTTATAATAGCTTAATACTGAATCCAAGTTTCAATAAGTTGATCAGACATTTAGAACCATTCTCATTTGCTCAAGTTAGATTATTTAATCCAGAATGTCTGGACAATGTAATTTAATATTAATTTCATCATGTGAGAAAATTGTTTTCTTACCTTGTTGGTACAGCATTCGTTCACACACATAGTCTCCAATTTTTTCCAAGTTAAATAAGCAAAACCTTGAAAATACTTTGGTGTGTAATTTTTCTCCTCTGAAGTTGACATTATGATTTGTCCTCTGCAGTTTGCTGGGATTTAAATCTAGTTATGTCTCTGAAAAATGAAGAATGGTGCAGGCATGAAACAAAATGTTTTCACCTTGAACTTATCTCCCATAAGTGAGACCATTACCAGATCTTTAAGTCAAGTTGCAAATGGATACCCCTCAGCGGAGGGTTGTCCAGTTTGGCAGGGGTTGCAAATTGAGCACTATGAAAACTGTTAATCCTATCATACATCCATTTCAATCCCTAATGAAACCATAATGTAAGAGACCTGGAAGGTTTCAAATTCAAAGAGTATTGCAATTTAGCCACATATAGACTAAAACTTTGCATTTTATTATTAGCTGTTTTGGGAAAATATTGGGATGATGTAGAACAATCACCCTCCAAACTGAGATGGAACAGAGAGACCAAAGAATGACTCAGAAAAGTCCAGCTTGATGAGTTAAGAGTTTCTTAGGGGTTACTTACCCAGGGCACTGATTCCTGGGCAGCACAGGATCTCTCCAGAAGGTAAAATTTGCACAGCCTCCTCCTTGTGTTGTCTTAAATCCCTTCCAGTGAGTGATGCAGAGCTCCTTCATTGTGTCATGGCAAGGTCACACGTAAAACAGATTGAGCATGCACAGTACAATCATCATGTCTTCATACAGCCCATGTTATGTTAATAATATCATAATTCTCTATTAGGTTGGGATTTTAGGATTACAATTAGCTAAAGGTTACTATAGGACAGTTAAAGCTATCAAGTTAGGGTTGGTTTAAGCTGGTCACCTCAAGGAAGTGCTGAGGCATATTTCTTGTGCCTTGTAGTTATCTTTGGTATTTGCTTAATCTATTTGGTAAGAATTCCGACCACTCCCAGTTAACATAATATTCCTTCCTGTGTAGGGGGAACTTGCATTTTTCCCTCACAATCTCATTCCTGCTGTTGAAATGTATAAGTTTTTATTTTTTAACAGTCATAGAAAATCTGTAGGTTTTATTATGTACCTTATTCTCAACAGATATTTGAGCATTTAAATTTCTTTAAATGGCAATAATGTGCTGCTTTTGATATTTCAAAGACTTTCATATGGTTCTATGACAATGGAAACTTAAATCTGTGTCAATCCAATAAGAACTTCCTTGTCTCACGTATCTCCACATTTTCAACCCTGTAGGGGCCATGAAACACATTAGCCAGATGCTGAGAAAGACAGTTGCTTTTCTTTTTTTTTTTTTTAACTTCAGTTTCCTTAAGGCAGATAGTGCACTCTTCTTTTATTTCTTCCAAGTCCTCAAGAAATTTGCCAATACCTACAGGATCTCTCTGCTATAGCCTGTTTATTACAATCTGTTTACCTATCTGGGTGGATGGGACCTATGACATCCCTACACCCACCCTCTTTCTCATGTGGCCAGCATCTGGTCCATGCGAAACACTCACGTAAGTGTTTCTTCATAAACCCCGGGAGTGTAGGCCACCCAAATGCACTACCCCTTTTTGGTTTGTCTATCAGAGTTACGAGTTAGATATCTGATCTTTCATCGCTGATATTTATTGGGAGCAGTCATATACCTGTCCGCGCTGTCACTTCTAATACCATTAGGAATTCAAATTGGGCTATCTCGTTGAATCCTGTCTCCTTAGGATTGAGATGATAACTAGGTCATTCTTATGCCCCTCTTTGAGAGACAAGAACTCAAAACTCATGTGAAGTTTCTCTTAAAAATCTTCTCTACAAATCCTGACCCTTTAACTTCAATGAAGTTGCAAAGCTTATAAGCATCTAACCAGTCATGTCTTATCATTTTGTTAAAATTTCTACTTTAACATCTCGTTGCACTATGAAGATAATTCAGATGATGGTGAGTTAACAATGACAAATTTCTACTATAATAACTTTCCTGTAAATATGCTCAGTTGTCAATTTTTCTTTTAAAAGTGGTACAATATGCCAGTTGTGTTTTGAGCACAGCAGAAGATGAAAAGAAAGCAACGGGCATTACTGAGAATATGGCACATGAAAGATATTCTGCTAGGGGCTTTTACAAAAAAGAGGTGATAAATTTAGGAAAAGAAAAAGTATTTGAGAGGGGAAGGAAGAGGGAGATGATATACTATTACAGGGGAAATTTTTTAAATGTGTTTCATTCAGTAAGAGAGATTATTAGCAGAGTAAAGAAGTCTCCCACCTTCACTAAATATTGGTTTTTGTCCCTACTCTTTTTTACTTTTATTTTTAGTTGACATGTAATAATTGTACATATTTATGGAATACAGAGTGATAATTCAATTCATGTATACAATGTGTAATGATGGAATCAGGGTAATTAGCATATCCATCACCTCACACACTTATTGCTTCTTCTTTGTTGTCAGTTTTGTGTTCTCTCTCCAACTGAATTAAACATTTTCTTCATCCAGCAGGGCAGTCAGTAATATAGATCCTTATGATTCAACTCTGAGTCCTCTCTTTAGTTGTCTTTTC
>CAUYSK010007709.1:0-10660 GCA_963575035.1 Avahi laniger | reverse complement strand
AGAAAGTTACAATGAATAGAATTCTGCTTTCTTATTGGTGTTTGGGTACAGACGCTATCCACTGCTTTATTTCCGATAGTTCTGCTATTGTGTAAATTGGGGCAAGTCTAGCTGCTTTCTCTGAGAGAATGTGCATGTTTGTCTCAGGAGCTGTTTTGGGAATATACGGTAAAAAGTTGCAATGAAAAGAACTCTGCTTTCTTCTGGGTGTTTTAGTACAGACTCTACCCACTGCATTCTTTCCCAAAGATTTGCAGTGCTGTAAATTGGGGAAAGTCTTGCTGTTTTCTCTCAGACAATGTGCATGTTTGTCTGTGGAGCTGTTTTGACCTAAAGGGGAAAACCTTATAATGAAAGGAACTCTGCTTTCTTATGGCTTTTTAAGTACAGACTCTACCCTCTACTTTCTTTCCCAAAGTTGTGCTATCCTGTAAATTCGAGCAAGTGTAGTTACTTACTCTCAGATTATGTGCGCCTTTGTCTCTGGACCTGCTTTGCCCTCTAGGCGAAAAACTTAATAGGAAAAGAACTCTGATTCTTATGGCTGTTTAACTTCTTTCTTTACAGAAGTTGTGCTATCCTGTAAATTTGAGCAAGTATAACTGCATTCTCTGAGAGAATGGGTACTTTTATTTCTGCAACTGCTTTGGTCCTATAGGGTAAAAATTTATATTGAGAGAACTCTGATCTTATGGGTGTTTGAGTACAGACTCTATACACAGATCTCTTTCGCAAAGATGGGTAGTGCCATAAATTGGAGAAAGTCTAGCTGGTTTCCTTAGAGAATCAGCGCGTTTGTCTGTGGAGCTGTTTTGTGCTAAAGGGGAAAAACCTATAATGAAAAGAACTCTGCTTTCTTATGGGTGTTTTAGTACAGACTCTACCTAGTGCTTTGTTTCCCAAAGCTGTGCTATCCTTGTAAATTGGGGCTAGTCTAGCTGCTTTCTCTCAGAGAATGTGCCCGTTTGTCTCTGCAGCTGCTTTTGTCCTATAGGGGAAAAACTTATGAAAAGAACTCTGCTTTCTTATGGCTTTTTAAGTACAGACTCTACCCCATGCTTTCTTTCCAAAAGTTGTGCTATTCTGAAAATTCGAGGAATTCTAGCTGCTTTCTATCAGAGAATTGTCCCGTTTGTCTCTGGAGCTGTTTTTGGCTTATAGGGGAAAACTTATAATGAAAAGAACTCTGCTTTCTTATGGGTGTTTGAGTACAGACTCTACCCACTTCTGCTTTTCCCAAAGTTGTGCTATGCTGTAAATTGAGGCAAGTCTAGTTTCTTTCTCTCAGAGAATGTGTACGTTTTTCTCTTGAGCTGTTTTGGGCTTACAGGGGAAAAACTTATAATGAAAAGAACTCTGCTTTCTTATGAGACTTTGAGTACAGATTCTACCTACTGCTTTCTTTTCAAAAGTTGTGCTATTCTGTAAATTCGGGCAAGTGTAGCTACTTAATCTCAGAGAATGTGGGCACTTGTGTCTGGATCTGCTTTGGCCTATAGGATAAAAACTTATAAGGAAAAGAACTCTGCTTTCTTATGGCTGTTTAAGTACAGACTCTACCCTCTGCTTTCTTTCCAGAAGTTGTGCTATCCTGTAATTTCGGGCAAGTCTAACTGCTTTCTCTCAGAGAATAGGGACTTTTATTTCTGCAGCTGCTTTGGTCCTATATGGAAAAAACTTAAAATGAAAAGAACTCTGCTTTCTTATGGGTGTTTGAGAACAGACTGTATCCACTGTTTCTTTCCCAAAGATGTTCAGTGCTGTATATTGGGACAAGTCCAGCTACTTCCTCTGAGAGAATGTGCCCATTTTTCTCTGCAGTTGCTTTGGTCCTATAGGGGAAAAACTTACAATGTAAAGAACTCTGCTCTCTTATGGCTTTTTAGTACAGACTCTACCCACTGCCTTCTTTCACAAAGTTGTGCTATCCTGTAAATTATGATAACTCTAGCTCCTTTCTCTGATAAAATTGGCCCGTTTGTCTCTGGAACTATTTCAGCTTATAAGGGAAAAACTTATAATGAAAAGAACTCTGCTTTTTTATCGGTGTTTTAGTACAGACTCTACCTACCCGTTTGTTTCCGAAAGTTGTGCTATCCTATAAATTGGGGCAAGTATAGCTGCTTTTTCTCAGAAATGTGCGCGTTTTTCTTTGGAGCTGCTTTGGGCTTATAGGGGAAATGCTTATAATGAAAAGAAGTCTGCTTTCTTATGGGTTTTTCAGTACAGACTCTACCCACTGCTTTCTTTCCCAAAGTTTTGCTATCCTGCGAATGAGGGAAGTCTAGCTGCTCTCTCTCAGATAATGTACGGGTTTGTCTCTGGAGCTGTTTTGGGAATATATGGTAAAAACTTGCAATGAAAAGAACTCTACTTTCTTATGGGTGTTTTAGTACAGACTCTGTCCACTGCATTTTTCCCCAAAGATTTGCAGTGCTGCAAATTGGGGAAAGTCTAGCTGCTTTCTCTCAGAGAACGTGCACGTTTGTGGGTAGAGCTGTTTTGATCTAAATGGGAAAAATTCATAATGAAAAGAATTCTGATTTCTTATGGCTGCTAGGTACAGACTCTATCCCCTGATTTATTTCAAGAAGTTGTGCTATCCTGTTAATTCGGACAAGTCTAACAGCTTTCTCTCACTGAATGGGTACTTTTATTTCTGCAGCTGCTTTCGACTTATAGGGGAAAATCTTATATTAAAAATAACTCTGCTTTCTTATGGGTGTTTCAGTACAGATTCTGTCCACTGCTTTCATTCCCAAAGACGTGCAGTGCTGATAATTGGGGAAAGTCTAGCTGCTTTATCTCAGACAATGTATGCGTTTGTCTGTGGAGCTGCTTGGGCTAAAGAGGAAAAACTTATAATGAAAAGAACTCTGCTTTCTTATGGGTGTTTGAGTACAGACTCTACCTAGTGCTTTGTTTCCCAAAGTTGTGCTATCCTGTAAATTGGGGCAATTCTAGCTGCTTTGTCTCAGAGAATGTGCCCGTTTGCCTCTGTTGCTGGTTTGGTCCTACAGGGGAAAAATTTATAATGAAAAGAACTCTGCTTTCTGATGGGTGTTTGAGTACAGACTCTATCCACTGCTTTCATGCCCAAAGATGCGCAGTGCTGTAAATTGGGGAAAGTCTAGCTGCTTTCTGTCAGAGAATGTGTGCGTTTTTCTCTGGAGCTGTTTTGGGCTTACAGGGGAAATACTTGTAATGAAAAAATCTCTGCTTTCTTATGGGTTTTTTGCATAGTCTCTACCAACTGCTTTCTTTCCCATAGTAGTGCTATCCTACGAATTGAGGCAAGTCTAGCTGCTTTCTCTCAGAGAATGTGCGTATTTGTCTCTGGAGCTCCTTTGGGAATATACGGTGAAAAATTGTAATGAAAAGACTCTGCTTTCTTATGGGTGTTTGAGTACAGACTGTACCCACTGCTTTCTTTCCCAATGTTATGCTATACTGTAAATTCTGGCAAGTCTAGCTGCTTTCTCTAACAGAATTGGCCTGTTTGTCCCCAGAGGAGTTTTTGGCTTATAGGGGAAAAACTCATAATGAAAAGAACTCTGCTTTCTTATGGGTGTTTGAATAAAGACTCTACCAACTGCTTTCTTTCCCAAAGTGGTGCTATCCTGTAAATTGCGGCAAGTCTAGGTGCTTTCTCTCAGAGAAATTGCGTGTTTGTTTCTGGAGTTGCTTAGGGAAAACAGGGGACATACTTTATTGAAAAGAACTCTGCTTTCTTATGGGTGTTTGTGTACAGATTCTACCTACTGCTTTGTTTCAGAAAGTTGTGCTATCCTATAAATTGGGGCAAGTCTAGCTGCTGTCTCTCAGAGAATGTGCGCATTTTTCTCTGGAGCTGCTTTCGGCTTATAGGAGAAATACTTATAATGAAAAGAACTTTGCTCTCTTATAGGTGTTTGAGTGCAGACTCTACCCACTGCTCTCTTTCCCAAAATTGTGCTGTCCCACGATTTCAGGCAAGTCTAGCTGCTTTCTCTCAGACAATGTGCGTGTTTGTCTCTGGAGCTGCTTTGGGAATATACGGTAAAAAATTGCTATGAAAAGAATTCTGCTTTCTTATGGGTGTTTGAGCACAGACACTACCCACTTCTTTCTTTCCCAAAGTTGTGCTATCCTGTAAATTGGGATAAATCTAGGTGCTTTCTCTCAGAGAATTGCCCATTTGTCTCTGCGACTGCTTTGGTCCTATAAGGGATAAACTTATAATGAAAAGAACTCTGCTTTCTTATGGATGTTTGACTACAGACTCTAAAACTGATTTCTTTCCCAAAGTTGTGCTATTCTTTAAATTTGGGCAAGTCTAGCTGTTTTCTCTAAGAGAATGTGCGCCTTTCTCTCCTGAGCAGGTTTCGGCACATAGGGGAAAAACTTATAATGAAAAGAACTCTGCTCTCTTATGGGTATTTGAGTACAGATTCTACCCACTGCTTTTTTTCCCAAAGTTGTGCTATCCTGGTAATTTGGGCAAGTGTAGCTACTTACTGTCAGAGAATGTGCGTCTTTGTCTCTTGAACTACTTTTGCCTATAGGGGAATAACTTATAAGGAAAAGAACTCTGCTCTCTTATGGCTGTTTAAGTACAGACTCTATCCACTTCTTTCTTTCCAGAAGTTTAGGTATCCTGTAAATTCGGGCAAATCAAACTGCTTTCTCTCAGATAATGGGTACTTTTATTTCTGTAGCTGCTTTGTACCTATAGGGGAAAAACTTATAATGAAAAGAACTCTGCTTTCTTATGGGTGTTTGAGTCCAGACTCTATCCACTGCTTCCTTTCGCAAAGATGTGCAGTGCTGTAAATTGGGGAAAGTCTAGCTTCTTTCTCTCAGAGAATGTGCGCATTTGTCTCTGGAGCTGCTTTGGGAATATATGGTAAAAACTTGCAATGAGAAGAACTCTTCTTTCTTACGAGTGTTTGTGTACAGACTCTAACCACTGCTTTCTTTCCCACTGTTGTGCATCCTGAAATTGGGGCAAGTCTAGCTTCTTTCTCTCATAGAATGTGCACGTTTTTTCTGGAGGTGCTTTCAGCAAATAGAGGAACAATTTTTATTGAATAGAACTCTGTTTTCTTACGGGTGTTTGAGTACAAACACTGCGTACTGCTTTGTTTCCGAAAGTTGTACTATCCTGTAAATTCGAGAAAGTGTAGCTATTTACTCTCAGAGAATGTGCGCGTTTGTCTCTGGAGTTGCTTTGGCCTACAGGAGAAAAATTTACAAGTAAAAGAACTCTGATTTATGATGGCTGTTTAAGAATAGACTGTACCCCCTGCTTTCTTTCCAGAATTTGTGCTATACCATAAATTCAGGCAATTCTGAATGCTTTCTCTCAGAGAATGGGTTCTTTTATTTATGTAGCTGCTTTGGTCCCATAATGGAAAATGATAATGAAAAGAACTCTGTTTTCTTATTGGTGTTTGAGTACAGACTCTACCTACTGCTTTCTTTACCAAAGTTCTGCTACCCTGTAAATTGGGGAAAGTCTAGCTGCTTTCTATCAGAGAATGGGCTCATTTGTCTCTGCAGCTGCTTTGATCCTATAGGGGAAAAACTTTTAATTAAAAGAACTCTGCTTCCTTATGGCTTTTTAAGGACAGATTCTACCCACTGATTTCTTTCCCATACTTTTGCTATCCTGTAAATTGGGGAAAGTCTAGCTGTTTTCTCTCAGAGAATGTGCGTGTTTTTCTCTTGAACTGCTTTGGGCTTATAGGGATAAAACTTACTATGAAAAGAAATCTGCTTTCTTATGGCTTTTTAAGTACAGACTCTGCTCACTGCTTTCTTTACCAAAGTTGTGCTATTCTGTAAATTCAGGGAAATCAGCTGCTTTCTGTCAGATAATATGCGCGTTTGTCTCTGGAGATGCTTTGAGAATAAAGTCTTAAAAAGTACAAGGAAAAGAACTCTGCTTTCTTATTGATGTTTGAGTACAGACTCTACTCAGTGCTTTCTTTCCCAGAGTTGTGCTATACTGTAAATTGGGGCAAGTCTAGCTGCTTTCTCTCAGAGAATGGGCGCGTTTGTCTCTGGAGTTGCTTTCAGAAAATAGTGGAAAAAATATTAATGAAAAGAACTCTGCATTCTTATGAGTGTATGAGTACAGACTCTACCCACTGCTTTCTTTCCCAAAGTTGTGATATGCTGTATATTGGGGCAAGTCTAGCTACTTTCTCTCAGAGAATGTTCACGATTGTCTCTGCAGCTGCTTGGACAAATAAGGGAAAAAATTTAACCTGAAGAACTCTGCTTTCTTATGGGTGTTTGAGTATAGACTCTACCTACTTCTTTGTCTCCCAAAGTTGAGTTTTCATGTAAATTGGGGCAAGTCTAGTTGCTTTCTCTCAGAGAATGTGTGTGTTTGATTCTGGAGCTGCTTTGGGAAAATAGGGGAAAAACTTTTAATGAAAAGAATTCTGCTTTCTTTTGGATGTTTGAGTACAGATTCTACCCGCTGCTTTCTTCCAAAAGTTGCGCTATGCTGTAAATTGGGGCAAGTCTAGGTGCTTACTCACAGAGAATGTGCGCGTTTGTTTCTGGAGTTGCTTGTGGCAAATAGAGGAAAAACTTTTAATGAAAATAGCACTGCTTTCTTATTATTGTTTGAGTATAGACTCTAAATACTGCTTTGTTTCCAAAAGTAGTGCTATCCAAAAAAATTGGGAGAAGTCTAGCTGCTTATGCTCAGAGAATGTGTGCGTTTTTCTCTGGAGCTGCTTTTGGCTAATAGGGGAAATAATTATAATGAAAAGAACTCTGCTTTCTTATGGGTTTTTCAGTACAGACTCTACCCAATGCTTTCTTTCCCAAAGTTGTGCTATCCTACGAATTGAGGCAAGTCTAGCTACTTTCTCTGAGGGAATGTGCGAGTTTTTCTCTGGAGCTGCATTGGGAATATAGGATAAAAACGTACAAGAACAAGAACTCAGCTCTCTTATGCGTGTTTAAATACAGACTCTACCCACTGCATTCTTTCCCAAAGTTGTGCTATGCTGTAAATTGGAGGAGGTCTAGCTGATTTCTCTCAGACAATGACCACGTTTGTCTCTGGAGATTCTTTTGGCAAATAGAGGAAAAAATTTAATGAGAAGATGTCTGCTATCTTAGGGGTCTTTGAGTACAGACTCTTCGTACTGCTTTGTTTCTGAAGGTTGTGCTATCCTGAAAATTGGAGCAAGTGTAGCTCTTTGTCTCAGAGAATGTGCGCGTTTGTCTCTGGAGCTGGTTTGGGAATATAGGGTAAAAACTTACAATAAAAAGAACTCTGCTTTCTTATGGGCGTTTGAGTACAGACACTACTCACTGCTTTCTTTCCCAAAGTTGTGGTATCATGTAAATTGGGACAAGTCTAGCTGTTTTCTCTAAGAGAATGTACGCCTTTCTCTCCTCAGCAGGTTTCGGCACATAAGAGAAAAACTTATAATGAAAAGAACTCTGCTCTCTTATGGGTGTTTGAGTACAGATTCTACCCACTGCTTTCTTTCCCAAAATTGTGCTATCCTGGTAATTCGGGCAAGTGTAACTACTTACTGTCAGAGAATGTGCGTCTTTGTCTCTGGATCTGCTTTGGCCTATAGGCGAATAACTTATAAGGAAAAGAACTCTGTTTTCTTATGGCTGTTTAAGTACAGACTCTATCAACTTCTTTCTTTCCAGAAGTTGTGCTATCCTGTAAATTTGGGGAAATTTTACTACTTTCTCTCGGAGAATGGGTACTTTTTATTTCTGCAGTTGATTTGGTCCCATAAGGAAAAAACTTATAATGAAAAGAACTCTTCTTTCTTATGGGTGTTTCTGTACAAACTCTATCCACTGCTTTCTTTCCCAAATATATGTAGTGCTGTAATTGCGGAAAGTATAGGGTACAAATGTGCAAGGAAAAGAACTCTGTTTTCTTATGGGTGTTTGAGCACAGACTCTACCCAATGCATTCTTTCGCAAACTTGTGCTGTGCTGTAAATTGGGGCAACTCTAGGTGCTTTCTCTCAGAGAATGTGCGTTTTTCTTTCTGGAGCTGCTTTTGGCAAATAGAGGAAAAACTTTTAATGAAAAGAATTCTGCTTTCTTATGGGTGTTTGAGGACAGACTCTGCGTTCTACTTTGTTTCCAAAAGTTGTGCTATCCCATAAATTGGGGCCAGTGTAGCTGCTTTCTCTCAGAGAATGAGTGCGTTTGTCTCTGGAGCTGCATTGGGAATATACGGTAAAAACTTACAATGAAAAGAACTCTGCTTTCTTATGGGAATTTTATTACAGTCTCTACACACTGCTTTTTTTCCAAAGATGTGCAGTGCTGTCAATTTGGGAAACTCTAGCTGCTTTCTATCAGAGACTGTGTGCATTTGTCTGCGGAGGTGTTTTGAACTAAAGGGGAAAAACTTATAATGAAAAGAAGTCTGCCTTCAAATGGGTGTTTGAGTACAGACTATACCTACTGTTTTGTTTACCAAAAGTGTGCTATCCTGTAAATTGGGCCAAGTCTAGCTGCTTTCTCTCAGAAAATGTGCTCATTTGTCTCTAGAGCTGCTTTGACCAATAGGGGAAAAACTTATAATGAAAAGAACTCTGCTTTATTATGGCTTTTATGTACAGACTCTATCCACTGCTTTCTTTTCCAATGTTGTGCTATCCTACAAATTGGGGCAAGTGTAGCTACTTTCTCTCAGAGAATTTGCGTGTTTTTCTCTGTAGCTGCTTGAGGAAATAGAGAAAAAAATTTCACCTGAAGAACTCTGCTTTCTAGTGGGTGTTTGAGTATAAAGTGTACCTACTGTTTTGTTTCCCAAAGTGGTGCTTTCCTGTAAATTGAGGCAAGTCTAGCTGCTGTCTCTCAGATAATTGCCCCGTTTGTCTCCAGAGCTGTTTTCGGCTTACAAGGGAAAAAATTATAATGAAAAGACTCTGCTTTCTTGTGGTTGTTTCAGTACAGACTCTACCCACTGCTTTTTTTCCAATGTTATGCGATCCTGCAAATTGGGGCAACTCTAGCTGCTTTCGCTCAGATAATGTGCGCGTTTTTCTCTGGACCTACTTTCGACAATACGTCGAACAACTTGTAATGAAAAGAACTGTATTTTCTTATGGGTGTTTGAATACAAACTCTGCATACTGCTTTGTTTCTCAAAGGTGTTCCATCCTATAAATTGGGGCAAGTGTAGCTGCTTTGTCTCAGAGAATGTGCGCGTTTGTCTCTGGAGCTGCTTTGGGAATATAGTGCAAAAACTTACAAAGAAAAGAACTCTGCTTTCTTATGGGCCTTGTAGTACAGACTCTACCCACTGCTTTCTTTCCCAAAATTGTGATATGCTGTAAATTGGGGCTAGTCTAGATGGTTTCCTTCAGAGAATCTTCGTGTTTGTCTGTGCAGCTGTTTGGGGAAATAGAGGAAAAAATTTAACCTGAAGAACTCTGGTTTCTTATGGGTGTTTGTGTGAAGACTCTACTTACTGCTTTGTTTCCCAAAGTTGTGCTTTCCTGTAAATTGGGAAAAGTCTAGGTGCTTTCTCTCAGAGAATGTGTGTGTTTTTCTCTGGAGCTGCTTTGGGTTTTTGGGGAAATACAAATAATTAAAAGAAATCTGCTTTCTTATGGGTTTTTCAGTACAGACTCTTGCCACTGCTTTCTTTCCGAAAGTTGTGCTATCCTATGAATTAAGACAAGTCTAGCTGCTTTCTCTCAGAGAATGTGCGTGTTTGTCTGTGGAGCTGTTTTGATCTAAAGGGCAAAAACTTATAATGAATTGAAGTCTGCTTTCTTATGGGTGTTTTAGTACACACTCTACCCACTGCTTAGTTTCCCAAAGTAGTGATATGCTGTAAAGTCGGCCAAGTCTAGCTGCTTTCTCTCAGAGAATGTGCACATTTTTCTTTGGAGCTGCTTTGGCTTATAGGGGAAATACTTATAATGAAAAGAACTCTGCTTCCTTATGGGTTTTTCAAAAGTGACTCTACCCACTGTTTTCTTTCCCAAAGTTGTTCTATCCTGCGATTGAGGCAAGTCTAGTTGCTTTCTCTCACAGAATGTGCACGTTTGTCTCTGGAGCTGCTTTGGGTCCATAGGGAAAAAACTTATAATGAAAATAACTCTGCCTTCTTATGGCTGTTTAAGTACAGACTCTACCCCCTGCTTTCTTTCCAGAAGTTTTGCTATCCTGTAAATTCTGGCAAGTCTAACTGCTGTGTCTCAGAGAATGTGCACGTTTGTCTCTGCAGCTGCTTGTACAAATAGGGGAAAAAATTTAACCTGAAAGCTCTTCTTTTTTTATTGTTGTTTAGTATAGACTCTATCTACTGCTTTGTTTCCCAAAGTTGTGCTTTCCTGTAAACTGAGGCAAGTCTAGGTGCTTTCTCTCATAGAATGTGCGTGTTTGTTTCTGGAGCTGCTTTGGGAATATAGTGCAAAAACTTACAAAGAAAAGAACTCTGCTTTCTTATGGGTATTGTAGTACAGACTCTATCCACTGCTTTCTTTCCCAAAGTTGTGATATGCTCTAAATTGGGGCAAGTCTAGATGCTTTCTTTCAGAGAATCTTCGCATTTGTCTCTGCAGCTGCTTGTGGAAATAGAGGAAATAATTTAAGCCAAAGAACTCTGCTTTCTTATGGGTGGTTGAGTATAGACTCTACCTACTGCTTTGTTTCACAAAGT
>CAUYSK010007706.1:0-26093 GCA_963575035.1 Avahi laniger | reverse complement strand
AAAAATCTACCTGTCAGGTACAATGTACACTGGTGATTGGTACACTGAAAGCTCTGACTTCAGCATGACACAATCCATCCATGTAACACAAAATGCTTGTACCCCCTAAATATTTTTGAAAAAAAAATTAGTAAGAATATTATTCATCACAAAAAAGAAATGAGCTATTTAAGTCATGAAAAGACATGGAAGCCGAGGTGGGAGGATCACTTGAGGTCAGGACTGAGAGACCAGCCTGAGCAAGAGCGAGACCCCGTCTCTATTAAAAATAGAAAAAATTAGTTCAAGCAACTAAAAATAGAAAAAATTAGCCAGGTGTAGTGGCACATGCCTGTAGTCCCAGCTACTTAGGAGGCTGAGGCAGGAGCATTGCTTGAGCCCAGGACCTTGAGGTTGTTGTGAGCTATAGGCTGATGCCATGGGCTAAGGCTAGAAAGTGAGACTCTGTCTCAAAAAAAAAAAAAAAAAAAAAAGAAATGGAAGATACTTTTCTGGGGAGCTGGTTAAAAAAAAAAATATGGAAGAATCTTAAGTGTAGGTTATTAAGTGAAAGAAGCCAATCTGAATAGCCTATATACTGTATGATTCCAACTATATGACATTCTGGAAATAGCTAAATGATGGAGACAACAGAAAGATTAGTGATGGCCAGGGGTTGAGGGGAGGAAGGTATAAGCAGGCAGAGCATGGAAGATTTTTAGGGCTGTACATCTATTCTGCATGTTACTATAATGGTAGATACATGTCATTATATATTTGTGAAGACCCAAAGAATGTGCAACACCAAGTGAACCCTAATGTGAACTATGAACTTTAGGTAAAAATACAGGTTCATAGATCATAACAAGTGTACCGCTCTGTTGAGGGATGTGGACAGTGAGGGAGGCTGTCTATGTGAGAGGACAGGAACCATGCAAGAACTCTAGACTTTCTGCTCAATTTTGCTGTGAACCTGAAACTGCTCTGAAAATAAGCTGTTAAAAATAAATAAATTAAATGTATATATATATATATATATATATATCAGTTAAAAAACGATGAAGTTTTCAAACAACTATAAAAATAAAAAAGTTGGATCTCTTACCTATACTTTAGATTAAAATAATACCCCCCAAAATTTAAAATTTTAAATGTAAAATGAAGACCATTAAAAGCTTTAGATAAAATTGTAAACATTTAATCATCCTGAAGTGGAAAATAATCATGGCATCAAAACCAGTATTTATGAAAAAAACTGAAAAAAATAATAATCCATGACAAAAGCTTAAATTTTTAAATATATAAAGAGTTCTTGAAAATCAGTGAGATAAATAAAAATGCTAATGGAAAAGTGGATGCATTGGCAATTCACAAAGAAAGACATAAATGACCAATACATTGATGGTGGTAAATGGTTTCATCTTCTGGAAGAATTTAATTTCATTGGGCAATTCTACTTCTAATAATTTTTTCTAACGAAACAATCAGGCATAAAGATATATATATATATATATAATAGACACACACACATATGCACACACACATACACATCAGTTAAAGTCGTGAAAAGATGAAAATTCAAGACTATTAAAACTGGTGAAATTATGGCATAAATATCAACAATTTAGGTGGTGAAATCTGAGGTGATTTTTTTCCAAATTTTAAATATTTGTTCTTTTTTTACATTGGGCATATATTAATTCTATAATCAGATACAATAAAGCTATTTTCATTTTGAAAATTATTTTTTCTTTTGAAATATAGCATACGATTTAACTTTTGCAAGTTGCTTTGTGGTGGTAGTTACATAAATTTAAAAATGTACAAGAAATCATAAAACTGTAGGCCCCCCAAAAGTTAATGACTGTATGTTATTTGGAAAAATTATTTCTTAAAGTTTTTCAAAAATTTAAAAAAGATATAGAAACTCTATAGATATAAATAAAACATGCTAAAATGTATTTGGGTTCTATTTTATGTCTATTTAAAGTTGAAAATCAGAGAAGAGGGTTATGATGGCAGAAAGGAAGGTAGAAGGTATTCTCTGAAAGCCAGATGCAATTTCTGTCTCTTTCTCTCACACACACAAATTTAACTGAATACAGAGATACTGGACAAATGCAAGAGAAATTTGAAACATACACACAAAAACCAGTGGTGTCATTATAGCTCACCGCAACCTCAAACTCCTGGGCTCAAGCGATCCTCCTGAGTAGCTGAGACTATAGGTGCGCACTACCATGTCTGGCTAATTTTTCTACTTTTTGTAGAGCCAGGGTCTTGTCACGTTGCCCAGGCTAGTCTCAAACTTGTGGCCTCAAGTGATCCTCCTGCCTCGGCCTCCCAGAGTGCTGGGATTACGGGCGTAAGCTACCATGTTTGGCATTTTTCTTTTTTTTAAAGAGAGCATAAAGAAGCAAGATACGATTTTCCTAAACCATCAAATAACATCCAAGTTTTGTGGCCTTTAAAATTATGGTAAAAAGGCAGTATGATTATGTAATTTTACAACTCAAATCATATGTGGGGAAATTGCTTCTTGCCGTACAAGTTACATGAAATCATGCCAAAGGCCTGATTTGACCTAGTAGGGAGAAGCAATTCCTCACTATATTTTAGACATTCATATTTCAGGTATAAGTTAAAGTGTTATATAAGGAGAGATTTTCACTTCTCTAGCTCACGTTGCCTCTAGTATTTTTAAACCAGTCTAAATTTTCTTCAATGATTTAAGAATTTATTGTTCTACTTATTTATTTGAAATTCTTCATATCGAAGTTTCTGAAAGTCTGCTTAAATCAGCCATTTTCTAATAATATCACACTAATCTCTTTCAAATTATAATGTGATAATGTCTTTATTTGAAAACTATAATTTGAGCGGATATACTCCCTAAATGGGACATATGCCCCTAAATTTAATAATTATATATTCTTTTCAGCCTAGTCTTAATTTTGTACTTGACATGAAATTTATGTTCCAGGAATATAGCCCAGCTCTAACCTCTTGTTTAAGGCTGGGTTGGGTCTTAGGTATCACACATTCGATTGTTCATAGAACTAGATGTTCAAAAAATTGTTGCCATAAGGAGATTAGGGAATACTTCCTCATCCTGAACAGCCAAACTTCCTCTTATACTATTTCCCCAAGCAATCCTTCCTCTCTGGGCATCTGCTAATTTTATAATTAACAAAACATAAATAGACTTTCACAAATGTATCATGTAAAAAATAGCACATCAACAATTTTGAGGTCAGAGTCCTAAAAAAAGAACACCATTTCTTTCCAAAAGCCCTCTTCATGATGTTAGGGAAAAAATAAAAATAGCTGGCTCTCACCAGGCACCAGGCAGGCCTGGACCCCAGACCCTTCCCATCCATTCACAGGAACTCTTTTGTTATCCACCGTGTACAGATGAGGATAGTAAGGCTTAGGAAGCTTACTAAATAGATTCCTCAGTTTCGTTTCCAAATTTATTTGACATCGAAGCCCATGAAATAAATTCTTTATTACTCCTTATCTTTGATTTACTAACAAATCAATGAATAAACCAATAAACCAAGCTTTCTATGCATCAGTCCCCAACATTTTTGGCACCAGGGATCAGTTTCATGGAAGACAATTTTTCCACGGACGGTGGGGGTGGGTGGCGGCGAGCCGGGCGAGCTCAGGTAGTGGTGTGAGTGATGGGAAGCGGCTATAGATACAGATGAAAATTGCTTGCCCACCACTCACCTCCTGCTGTGCGCCCCCCCTCCGCTTTCCTAAGTTTCATGGAAGACAATTTTTCCACAGACAGGGGGCGGGGGGCAGTGGGGTTGGTGGAGCTCTGCAAGCTGGTCCTTAACAGGCCTCAGACTGGTAGCGGTCCATGGCCTGGGGGTTGGGGACCGCAATTCTAAAGTATGCTACATTACTGATGGCATACAATATAAATTTATAGAGTTTTCTAACCTGGGATTCCTGAGTGGGCTTAGCATATTCCTTAAACCCCAGAAATATGAAACATGGTGGATATACATGCATGTTATTTTCCTAATGAGATATTCGATAACTCTCATCATATTATCAACAAAAAGTAGAGTCTTGGGAGTTTATATTTCTAAAATGATTATTACCAGAATAGGTTAAAAAAAAATCCATGGACACAGATGCTGTATATTGTAGTTCATATAATGAGATCACAGGACATTGATTTTTGGGAGTATGCACCACGGACATTCTTGAAAAGGGCATTTTGACACCATCACTTGATAGCTTTACCAGTACTAATTTTCCAAGATTTGTCAGCCACTTTTTCATTCATCATTTGGTTTCGGGCCTGTGCCGATTTGATGTGTTTTGAAAGGAAGATTGGATCATATCATAACTCATGTTTTAACACAAAGAATAATATTGAGAAATATGGTTCCCAATGACTGCTAACAGATACTGAGTGTCAGCAGAGTGCAAAATTTTTTGGCAACAACAGAAAATAATAAAAAATTTCACCTCTGTTTTGTGACCTTAAATAACAATTTATAAATCCACAAATGCATGCATATTCTTACTAAGGCACCATGTGACTTGAATAGCATATGTCCCATTCTCTGGAGGAATTTCTTGTCAAAACAACCATTTATGCACTGAATTGAGGTATAATGAGTGGGCTAAAGCACACAAAATGACTTTAAGTCGAAAACATACCTGAACTAACTCTTGTGCGTTACTGGCGCAAACAGAAAATGGTATAGCTGCTATGGAAAATGGCAGTTCTCCAAAATATTAAAAATAGAATTATAATATGACCCAGCTATTCTAATTCTAGGTATAAACCCAAAAGAACTGAAAGCGGAGGCTCAAACATATATTGCACATTCAGGTCCACTGCAGCATTACTCACAGTCGCCAAAATGTGGAAACAACAAGTGTCCATCAATGGGTGAACGGGTTTTAAAAAGCAGTATATTCATAGAATGGAATACTATTCAGCCTTTATAAAGAAGGAAATTCTAACACATGTGCTGACATGGACAAACCTTAAAGGCATTATGCTAAGTGCAATAAGTCAGAAAAAAAAGAACAAATACTATATGATTCCACTTATATGAGGTACCTAGAGTAGTCAAATGTATAGAAACAGAAAGTAGAATGGTGGATACCAGGGTCTGTGTGGAGGAGGAAATGGAGATTTACTGTTTACTGGAAGATGACAAAGTTCTGGAGATGAATGGTGAGGATACAGAAAAATGTGAATGCACTTAATGCCACAGACCTGTACACGTAAAAATATCTAAATGGTAAATTTTATGTTACATATATTTTACTGCAATAAAAAAGAGTCCCTGAATTATCAGCTATAATGACTTTTATAATATGCAGACACTAATTTTATACTATTTTTGTGGTCGGGTTTCATTTTCTTTATGAAATCTTTCCTAACCTATTACACAGAATTGTCACTCCAATCTGTATTACCTCTATGCTTACATATATTATTGAACATAAATAATAAATAAATACACTGCACTGTATTTATTTAACTTGATTCTGCAAGATCTGTGAGGATGGGGACTATGTGACTTTTTGTCATTGTGGTCTGGTGTCATGAGCTACAAAAACCACTCAGATTGTTTACTGAGCTTATCATTTTAGTTAAACTTAAGTCCTCCCCTATACCCATTAAGTATAGTCGATTTTGCTTGTAGACTGCCTGTAAATATTGACCTTCGGCCAGGTCTTTGATTTTACTATATCAATGCCCAAAGACAACCCAAAATAATACGAATGGATTGGAGTTTCCTATCTGTTCAGTAGTCAGCAGGAGAGAAAGACTGTACAAAGTTCAACATTCCCAAGAGAAACCTCTTGGTTGTCCTAAAAAAGAGCCGCCAGGCTGCTAATGGTACCCTAGGGGCCTGGGGTATTATTAGGTTCTGTTCTCCCCAGTGCTGAGCTGTACATTAGGAACAGAGAACAGAGGCAGCAGCATTAATTCTTTCAAAACACCGCTGATGGGTTAGCCCGGCCACACAGAATTACAGCACCTGCCACCTACCTAATTTACGAAGACATCATTTACCTAATCACACATATTTCATGGTCAGGAATCTTAGGCAGTATTTTCAAAAACTGTCATCTTTCCAGAGTAGCAGTGTTTACGCAGACCCTTCCTCACATATCAGGGTGTCCACGATTCTACTTATTTGGACATCACGCATGAGTGCTGGTTTCACTTATCACCCATTCATTGTTTCCGGAGGGAAGGAACAGCTGATATAACTGAAGATCTACTGCCAGATCCAGGTTCTTCAGCCTTGTAAGCATTTGACTGGAGTGTAGTAACCTTGGCAGTATCTAGGGGTGAGCTGGGGCCGGCTTGCGCCAGCTCAGGAGCCAACTGTGCGCATCTCTCTCCCCAGCTCAAGCCTTGAGAGACATCCTCTGAGAACTTGAAATCGACCATGGTGCACGTACGCATTCCATGCAAATGCTTCATATCTGGTTTGCTTTTTTTTTTTTTGTTGGGGGGAGAGTCGATTATGAAACATTTACCAACACACCACTGTATAAATCCTGTGGCGGTTTTTATTTTTACACTAAAAAAATTCCATGGATTGCCTTGGTTTGAAACTAATCCCAACTCTGCCATTTCCTAACTATGAAACCTCAGGAGATTTACTGAAATCTCTCTGTGCTTCAGTTTCCTCATTTTTAAAACAGGGATAACTCTACTTCATGGAGCTGTGAGAAGTAAATAAAATAATCTGTGCAAAATGCTTCCTATTATTATTCTAAGCCTGTCCTCCAGATTACACTGTGAAGGGAAACCGATGAGGTCACACTCTATATCCACAACAGCATCAACTTTGTTCATAAGCAGGTTCAGGACATGTAAGTTCCCAGACTTCCAATTTTGAGACTGATTTGATCTATGACACTATTTTACTCAAAACCCTTATGAAAAAGGTTTGCTAATTTTCCATCAAAGGAGAAAGAGTATTTGAGGTGAAAGGGAATGTATAATTTTTAAAAATCCCACGAAATAGAAACTAATGTGCAGGTTTATGTTGTTAGATGGATTTATGGATTTTGTGGCATATCATTATTAAATATACAGCCCACGCATAAATACAAGGCAAGAGAATGATCAATTATCACACTTACTAAGATTATTTTAGTGACAAAAATACTTGAGATATTGAATATAAAGTGAAGGAATGGGGATTCTGATGGTTTGACGAATTATATTTGAAGTCCAGATAGAGGATCAAACTTGCGGTGAGTCGTAATTACAAAGACATGGACTTCCAAAGGCCTGAGCTCAAGAGCCTTCCTTTTTCAGATAACGCGAACTGTGTCTTAGGTGCCCAACTTATCTGATGGAATTTTGGGGGAATCAAGATAGAAAGGGTGGTTTAAAATACACACTCAAGAGTTTAAATACACCCCACTCAGCTTTCAAGTAAAGCTGGCAGATTGAATACAGACTCTATTTCACTGCAAAACTCTACTGAAAGCAACCTAAATGGATTTTTTTAAAAAGTAAAAACCCACAAGGGTGGGGAAAACAGGAGACAAGAGTAACAGAATCGTAGGATGGAAAAGCAGGTGTTAAAGTGGTAAGATGGTATCTGGGGCCATTAGGATGTCCCATCACAAAGAGAAGGAGCTGAAGGAATTCAAAGAAAGGTTTAAAACGTCACTTGATACTGAATTCAGATGAAAAAAATCTACTTTCCCCCAAACGCCAAGCTTGGGAAACGCCAGCGCTAGTTGTCAACTACAGAGATACCAAAAGGTGGTCCTGTCATCTGGGAACTTACTGGAATTGCATATAAACGTGATATATCACATCAATAGAATGAAGAACGAAAACCATATTATCATTTCAATAGACACAGAATAAGCTTTTGATAAAATTTAATAACGCTTCATGGTAAAAACTCTTAATAAATTAGGTATAGAAGGAAAGTACCTCAACATAATAAAGGTCATATTAATAAAGACAAACCCACAACTAACATTTTACCGAACAGGGAAAAGCTGAAAACTTTTCCTCTAAGAACTGGAACAAGACAAGGATACCTACTCTCACCATTCTTATTCAACATAGTACTGTTTTAAGATACTCACGAGCTAACTTTTAATGACAATACTACCCGAAACACTCTATAGATGCAATGCAATCTCTATTAAAATACCAACGACAATCTTCGCAGAAATAGAAAAAAATCCTAGAATTTTTTTACAACAGTTTCTTTACTAAGTGGTGCTGGAAAAACTGGATTTCCATATGCAGTAGAATGAAACTAGACCTCCACCTCTCACCCTATATAAAATCAACTCAAAATGGATCAAAGACCTAAATATAAGACTGGAAACAATAAAACTACTAGAAGAAAACATAGGGGAAACATTCAGGACATTGGTCTGGGAAAAGATTTCATGAATAAGACCTCAAAAGCACAGGCAACAAAAGTAAAAAAAAAAAAAAAAAAAAAAAACTAATGAGACTATATCAAGCTAAAAAGCTTCTCCACAGCAAAGGAAACAATCAATCAACAGAATAAAAAGACAACCTGCAGAAGGGGAGAATATATCTACAAACTACTCATCCAACAGGGGATTAGTACTTAGAATATGCAAGGAACTCAAACACTTCAGCAAAAACAAATTCTGATTTGAAAATGAGCAAATGATCTGAACAGATATTTCTCAAAAGGCATACAAATGGCCACAGGGAAATGCAAATCAAAACCACAAGAAGATATCATCTCACCCCAATTAGGATGGCTGTTATCAAAATGACAAAAAATAACAAATGCTGGTGAGGATGTAGTGAAAAGGGAACTCTTATACACTGTTGCTGGGAATGCAAACTAGTATAACTACTTCAGAAAACAGTATGAAAATTTCTAAAAAAACTAAAAATAGGGCCGGGCGCGGTGGCTCACGCCTGTAATCCTAGCACTCTGGGAGGCTGAGGCGGGCAGATTGTTTGAGCTCAGGAGTTCGAAACCAGCCTGAGCAAGAGTGAGACCCCGTCTCTACTAAAAATACAAAGAAATTAATCAGACAACTAAAAATATATAGAAAAAATTAGCCGGGCATGGTGGCACATGCCTGTAGTCCCAGCTACTCGGGAGGCTGAGGCAGAGGATTGCTTGAGCCCAGGAGTTTGAGGTTGCTGTGAGCTAGGCTGATGCCATGGCACTCTAGCCTGGGCAACAGAGTGAGACTTTGTCTCAAAAAAAAACCAAAAACTAAAAATAGAATTACCATTCAATCCAGCAATCCCACTCCTGGCTATCTATCTAAAGGAAAAGAGATCAATACAACAAAGGGATACTTGCATTCACATGTTTATTGCAGCATTACTTACAATAGCAAAGATATAGAATCAACCTAGGTGTCCAAAAACAGATACATGGATAAAGAAGGTGGTGTATACCATGGAATACTATTCAGCAATAAAAAAGAATGAAATACTGTCCTTCACAGCAACAGGGATGGAACTGGAGTAGCTTATGTCAAGTGAAATATGCCAGAGCAGGAAGTTAAAAGCCTCATGTCCTCACTCATATGTGAAGCTAAATAAAAAAAAGTTTATCTTATAGAAGTAAACAGTAGAACAAAGGATACAATAGGCTGGGAAGAGTAGGAGGAAGAGAGGTATAAGGAGAGATTTGTTAAAGGATACAAAATTACAGCTAGACAGGAGGAATAAATTCTAATGTTCTATATCACTGCAGTATGACTACAGCTAACAATAATACTTAGTTTCTAATAGCTAGAAAGAGGATATTGAATGTTCCCAACAAAAGAAATGATAAATGTTTGAGATGATGGATATGTTAATTACTCTAATCTGATCACTGTCTATGTATCAAAACATCGCTATGTATCCCCATGAATATGTACAATCATTATTTGTCAATTACAAAAATTAAATAAATGTCAAAGAAAAAAAACTCACCATCCTACATTCCAGAAGACATCTATTCTTAGCATTAAAATTTAGCTCATGGATATCTTAAAACATTTGAGAGCACTTTAATTTTACCTTTCAAAAAGCTTTTTTCCAATCATATTTGGCTAGTTTTCAGAAACCTGGCAATCACATATCATTTGGTAATGATGATGATTTTCATACTCACTTTCGTTTTGCCTTTGAAACCAAATCTGGACAATACTTCTATTCAAAACAATTTTTTTCCATTCTAAAAATGTCTAGCTGTTAAGTTTTACCTCACTTTTCTACTAGGTTCAAAATTAGTATAACCCATGATTTCACGGTAACTATATTCATGGAATAACCCTGTACGTTTTTTATAAGTGTAAGATGTCTAGTGCAATAACAGAATAAAACAATTAAACAATTTAGGTCATTAAGTATGAAATGTCCGATTTCGAATTAAAAGTGTAATTTATTATATCTCAAACAAGAAGCAGTATAATTAATCAAAATATGTGCCTAAACTAGCGACACAGTTTTGCCATCTTAACGGTAGCTTGTTTATGCCAGCAGCAAAGAAGCCTGGAGAGTGAGTGGTGATGAAATCGCGAAAAGCGTTTTCCACAGCTTGTTGAGAATTGAATATTTTTCCTTGCAAGAAGTGGTCCAAAGCTTGAAAGACGTGGTAGTCAGTTGGTGCAAGGTCTGGTGAATATGGTGGATAACAGAGAGTTTCTAAGTCCAGCTTCTGTAGTTTGAGCAGCGTTGTTTATGTAACATGTGTTTGAGTGCTGTCTTGCAAGAGGATTGGCCTGTGTCTGTTTGCAAGCAACCTCATCATTTCATCCAACTGGTTGCAGTAGACATCCACTGTAATCAACTGACCAGGTTTCATGAAGCTGTAGTAGATAATACCAGTGCTGGACCACCAAACACACACCATTAGCTTTTTCTGATGAATATTCAGTTTTGGACTGTGATTCGGCACTTCATCTTTATCCAACCATTGTGCCGAATGCTTGCAATTGTCAAAAAGAATCCATTTTTCAACACACATAACAATATGGTGTAGAAATGGTTCACCTTTATGTCCTGACAGCAAAGAAAGGCAAGCTTCAAGATGATTTCTCTTCTGATGCTCCTTTAATTCATGCAGAACCCATCTATCCAGCTTCTTTACCTTGCTAATTTGTTTCAAATGGTCCAATATTGCTGGAATAGTAACGTCAAACCTTGCTGCTAATTCTTATGCAGGTTGAGATAGATTTGCTTCCACTACGGCTTTCAGCTCATCATTATCCACCTCGGTATCAGGTGGCCCACGTGGCTCATTTTCAAGATTAAAATCAGCAGAATGGAACTTCTCAAACCATCGACATACTGTGGGTTCATTAGCCACATCCTTCCCAAATGCTTCGTTGATATTTCGAGCTGTCTGTGCTGCACTGGTTGCATGACAGAACTCATATTTGAAAATAACATGAATTTTTTCCTTATCCATGGTTTCACAAAAATTGCTCTAAAAAAATGTGAAAGATAATCACAAGCCAAAATGTGCATTTGAAAGACTGAGGATGCACCTTCACAACAAAAATAAAACAAAAAGTGTCAAAGTAAAATGTCAGAGATATTAATTGTTAAACTTAGTACTAAAGGAAATTTGATATTTCCTATTTAATATCCTATATATGGATTGCTTAAGATGATTTATAAACTGGGTTCTTTTTTGCTTATTTTCTACTCTAGTGATTCAACTGTCATACCTAAACCTGCAAATTATTAAGGTATTTTTTTCTGACTTTTAGCAATCCAATAATCTGTCATTCCATTGCTAAAAATAACTTCAGTTAGCCTATTTTGAATCTCTCCCCTTCCTTATCAAAGGCACGTAGAAACCTGATCATTTCAAAATGATTTATAGGTAAGCGCCTCTTATTTTTCTGTTATTGTTTTAGCGTTAATCTCTCGGTGCTTTTATTGTATCTTTCTCTCTCCTAGGAGTATTTAGCCTGAAAGATGTAACCAACCCTCAATTTGTCTTTAATCACAGAATTAATTTTATATAGATAATGGACCCATAGTAGAAACTTTATGTTGTCTAAATTTGGTACTTTTGAAGTAGATCTTTTTTCTTCACGTTTTTGAAAATGTAAAATTATTTCTATTGATATTAAAAAACCTCACATTCATGATTAGATATAACAAACAGATTAGGAAAAGAAGAATTCTATTTAGATAGAAAAAATTTTGAAGAAAAATTTTAGTAAAACCTTACACTATTTTACAGAATTACAAATTTAAGTTTTGTTTTCTCAAAAGTAGTTTTTATTTATTAGTAAGATAAATTTCATTTAGTCCTGATTTAGTTTTTATGATTATTTACACAGCAGTAATATTACTGGATTTTAAATGAATTCTTTCTTCTAATTAATTTGTTGATTATTGTTGACTCTTTTTCTTAATTCTTTTCTAAACAGAGGATGGCTGTCCAGATTTGTTTTGCAAGCACAGAGTGCTTCTCCAAGCTTCACTCATGTTTACGCAGCATTAGTGGCAATTATCAACTCAAAATTTCCACAAATTGGCAAATTAATCCTCAAGAGGTTAATTCTTAATTTTTGAAAAGGCTATTGAAGAAATGATAAGCTATATATAAATGACTTGTAAGTAAACTGACACACAGGAACAGAATTCAGTGTCAACAAGAACAAGCAGTGTTGATTTCTGTAATATAAAGTGAGGCTAAGGGTGGTGGCTCATGTCTGTAGTCCCAGCACTTTGGGAGGCCAAGGCAGAAGCATCACTTGAGGCCAGGAGTTTGAGACCAGTGTGGGCAACATAGTGAGACCCCATCTCTACAAAAAAAGTAAGACAAAAAAAAAAAAAAAATTAGCCAGGGATGGTGGCACACTTCTGTAGTCCCAGCTACATGGTAGGGTTAGGTGGGAAGACTGCTTGAGCCCAGGAGTTCAAGGTGCAGTGAGCTGTGATGGCACCACACACTCCAGCCTGAGCGACAGAGAGAGACCCTGTCTCAAAAAATAAACTGAATCAGAAAATCTAGTACATGCAGTCCACGAACACATGGTGATTGCTGACAATTCTGTTTTCTGAAGACTTCATTATTATTTGCTATTTGAATAAAGTACTGAAAAGGATTTTTTGAAAAGACTAAGAATTCATTCATTGCCTAGTCCTAGATCCCAAAGACTTTCTTTTATTTTTTCCTAAAAGTTTTGTAATTTTACATGTAAATCTGTCATCTGTTTTGAGTTAATTTTGTATAAGGCATGAAGTTTAGAGTAGGTTCATTGTTTTGCCTATGGATGTCCAATTGTTCCAGTACCATTTGTTGAAAAAGTTATCCTCCTTTCATTGAATTGCTTTCTCACCTTTGTCAAAAATCAGTTGGGATTATTAAAAAAAAAGAGAAGAAAATGGTAAACTTTTTTAAAGTTTTGTTAGATTGCTGAAATTTAAGAAGTTAAAATGAAGCATTGAAAACAGGTGGAATTTGTCTAGTTCAAAAATGAGTCATGGGACAAAAGTCTAGAATGCAAGAGCATTCAGGTAATGGACCCGCCACGCCCACCAGTCTCCCCAGAGCCCCTGCCAGTTTAAGTGTGGCTTCCTTCACCTTTGCAAATCTAAGCAACACTGTACTTGATTCAGTGTATATTTTATTTCTTCACCAGCATTTTTCTTTTAAATGTTTTATTTTGGAATAATTTTAGATTTGCAGAAAAGTTACGAATATACCACAGGGAGTTCCTATACACCCTTCACCCAAGATTTCCTCCAGTTTTCACCAGTTTTTCAGAGGCCGACAAAACAAGCCTTTTCATCTTAAATGTTAACTGCTTATGGTGCCAGCTGGAAAAAAATAGACATTTGCAAATAAATTCAAATGTCAAATCTGTAGTTATTGTTTAAATAAACTCTGTAATACTTTCAAATTTAGTATTCCAAACATGAAAATTTACTCAGCAAATCACCCTTCAGTTCCCAGATCATGGGTTACCTCAAAACAGGCTCACACCCTACTTTCTAGCACAACAGTCTTTCCATTTTCTTCACGGCACTCACCTCACTCAACAGCTGTATTGTTTGTGTACTGGTTTGCTGCCTCTGCCCAGAGACCTCACCTGTCTTATTTCCTGCTCTCCTTGTTATAATCCTATGGCCTGGAATACTCGGTGCCTGGTGGATATTGAGTAGATACTCTGTAGACTTTGCTGGATGAATGAATGAATGAGTGCATGCCTACATGAATGAGCAAACCTAGTAGGGAAGACGTAAGACACATCTATTTAGGCGACTGTTGTGAAATTTTAAATCTTTAAATGTCTATCACCAGCCATACACAGCTGAAGTTGTGGGGAGCCTATGTGTTATGTTAGCCCATCATCTTCATGGTCACTTCTCACAGGAACAGAGTTTAGAATTGTTCTGAAAGCCAAACCTTTCCAAGTAGATCTGTGTTGTTGGCTTACTGCAACACTACTTCCTGCCATTATTCATTTGATGTGAAAAGTGAATAAAGTAAATTTTAAATCGCTCTCAAAGTTAGACTAATTAAAATATTAATCATTCTTCCATATGTTAAAACCTATTTGAAAAAACTCACAGATACTAGATTCCAACTTGATGGTGGTTTGGACACAAGACATTTTGAGAAGACAGGTTAAAGTTTAAAAGACTAAAAGGAGAATGATGCAGCTCTCCTTCCCTCCCATTGCCTACCTGGGAGATTCAGGTTCAAGGAATTACCTGGTTGAAGGAAAAAGGGAGAGAGGGAGGGACTACCTGTTGCCATATTTTCTATGAATACTTATATTATCCTGGGGTCAAATATTAACAAGATGTGTCCAGAAATCAAAGCACTTGAACACTTAACCAACCAAAAGAAAAGAAAATCATTCCAAAATAAGCACCATAAGTATCCACTTATTAAACAAAAAGAAGCATGAAGATGAAAACACTGGAGTACCCTTAGGCTCTCTGCTTCATTTAGAGCATTAATATTTCTGCACTCTGATGAAGGATGAACACTAACAAATGCATTCAATATAGCACAAACTGATCCACCATCCAACGAGTACAAAAATCCCCGTCACCCATGGAACATCTCCTGCTCATGACGTAATGAATTGCCAGTAACTCAAATTATCTGGTGAACTAAAGATTTAACAGACTCAATCTCACTGCCAAGAAATATATCAACATTAATACTGAAAAAAGAATTGAGGGAAAAATTCATCTTTTGAATTAATGCATAAATTTTGAAAGACCAAAAATAATGACACTAATAAAAGGTAAAAAGAACCTGTCATTAACTCCTTACCATGAATGGTTTTCTCTGCATAAAAACATGCCAATAATTAGTAGTTGTAATTCTGAGATTATTAATTTGAAACTATTTTATGTATGTAAAGGATAAAATAAATAAGTTTATAATGTTATTTTGATCCAAGAGTTTCAGTGTAAGAAAAAAGAGAAACAAATATAAAATCAAATAACATTAAAACTCACAAAGTTAACTTGGGAAAGTCAGTATAAAATCATAATTTTTGTGTGTGTGTGGAGATATGTATGTCCCACCTTGTCCCCTGAAAAGGCCTAGAAACACTGACAACCCATGGGAACGAGCATCCCCAATGTTCAGATTGTAGTTTCTAAATTCTGTTTCCTATGAAAAGAAACCAGGGCTCCTTGGAATAGCTGATTCTTAGACTGGGTTATGAAATGCGTAAGGAGTTTGGGGCAACCTGTTGTATCAAAAAGCAGCAGGGTCAAGAAAATTGGTAGGACAGGGATGTCCTTTGGAGATGTTCTGTATCTTGATCTGGTACTGATTATATGAGTGTGTTCAGTATGTGCAAATTCACTGCTACTATTCAATTGTAGTGTCACTAAAAGTGGGGTAACCAGACCATAGGTGCCTCCTGAGGTGACACAACCTGAAGTACACAGTAACAAGGAAAGCACAATTTTTGCCAAAAAAGTTAAATTGGGATCCAATCAAGCTTCTAGATCTAACTTCCAAGTTCTAATAAATTTGGGGAATAGAGAAAAAAGTTAAGTAACAACAATCAGCCGAACCCAGAAAGTGGAATATTCTATTGTCCAAGTAGCTTAGTTTCTTCAACTAGTGAATGACTTGAAAAAAGAGAGAGAATATTCTAGTTAAGAGAGTTAGGAGACTCAATAACCAAATAAACCAATTATGAAAAGACAACTCTGAGACAATCAGGGAAATTTGAATACATAATGAGTAGTAGATGTCACCAAAAAATAATCATGTATATTGTTGGGTGTGACATGGCTTTATGGTTTTGTAGGAGAATGTGCATATTATAAGGTGCATACTGGAGAATGTAGGGGTAGATATGACATGATGTCAACTTCTAATAACTTCAGAATAAATGGGGAAGGGAATAGATGAATCTGGGTATGTGCCTATGGGGGCTCACTGTACTATTTTCTTTTGTATAAGTTTGAAATTTTTCTAAATGAAAGGTATTTTTCAAAAATAGAAAAGAAAAACAAAAACAACAGAAGAAAAAAATCTTCATAAACAAATCAAAACCTCCCTCTTTTCTGCTTTTTACATATGAAAACCTTGACATTAACAATATACTTCTCTTTTTCACCTTATTACTTCTACAGTTCTGCTTTTACTGGACATATATTTAATGCATAATTTATGCTTCACAGCTGGTCTCAATCTTTCAGACATTTGGGTGACTGTTTTTCTGCAAGCTCACCTACCACACTGAGACAGACACGCGCAAGGTGAGAGCTGGCCCGGAGCACGGCCTTTCTCTCTGGACAAAGAGTCTTTCCTAGCCCCTTGCCTGTTCTTTTCAGCAGGGTAAGAAGAAAGTTTTGAGGTCTCACTCCTCTTTCCTGGAGAGAGGGGCTGGCTACTGGCCTGCTACCTCCCCCTGGGCCCCTTAGCTCTTCAGAATTAGGCGCCCCTGGAGCAGAAGGGACCGCTTTCAACCTGAGTTTGGAAAGCCCAGGGCAGGAGGAGGACAGGTGAAGCGGCACCCGCACTGCCAACGCCTGCTTGATAGTCTCTCCATTCCCACCACCTGAGGGGGAAGTCTCGCGACCCTCAGAGCAGATAAAGGGAGCAAAGCTCAGCTTTCTTACCGGGTCAGGGTTGAATACTCCTACCCTTTCAGTTTTTGCCTAATCAAGTTCTATTTTTTGACTGGTTAGCAGATTTACTGAGTTAGCCATTTTTTTAGCCACATTTCAACCTGTTTCTTATGTCAGTAATGACTCCTAAGCCCTCCCTACATTCTCTTCCATTTTCTCAGTCCTGGTTGTCATTTCCTCAGGGAGTGCAGAGAAATGGAACGTGGAGCTGGTAACAGGAACTCTAAGAAAGGGTCTTTCCGAAAGCACTCCTGAGTATATGTGCACGCAAACTCTGATTCCTGGGACCAAAGCACAATAAAAGCAAACAAGTTTCATTAAGAAAAGGAGATGTCAATCATCTGAATTTCCGTTTTAGAGAAGGGTTTAATTTCTTTCTCATATAGTCAAGTCACAACTCAGCAAATGTGTGGGAACAAATTTCCAGGTACTTTGTTTCCATGAACTTAAACTTGATAGTGAAAGGGCTTATGTGCAGCTCATCTTAGCATGTGGTCAAGTATCAAGGCATCCTAGGCAATGCTGATCTAAGAGATTCCAGGAGACAGAGCAAAGCAATGCAGGCAGGAGAACACAAGCTGCCCAAATCAAAAATGCAATCCAGCGGCCTTCTTTCTTGTTTGCTTCAACATTTGAAAATGAATGTCAATCATGAAGAGATTTACAATTTATCTGATGTCTCTGGGGAGAAAAAATGGATACTCTGAGACCTAAAATCTTCCTAATGACAGGCACTACCAGTTGGAATCTAAATGGGTTCTGGAGAAGCTTCTGTAAATCTTATGTGTTAGTAAAATATTTTTTGTTAAAAAAAAAAAAAAAGAACTATTGTTTCAGGAGCATGTCAGTTTCCCCACACATTTCAGTTTAGCTAATGTAGATAGAGAAGTGCTAGGCCCATAGGGACCCTGTGATTTAAAACGCTTCCATCGTTAAAGCACTTTATTATCATATAAAAGCTTGGTTTGGTATCAAATTAACAGGAACATTACTGAATGAATTTCATTTCACAACAATAAACAGTGATCCAAGATGAGGAAAGAGAAGTTTTGTGATTAACTACAACCCACTGTGCTTGAAGGTACGTCTAATTCTGATGGCAAGATTTCTTGATGCCAAAAATCCTGCACGTGCAGAGGGCACAGCCTGTTGCTCATTGACTCACCCTGGCGTCTGGGATGAGTGAGAGGCTAGAAAGTGGACTCTAAATCTCTACAGGTGTCATTCAAAGAGAAGCCTACTCAATGAACCAATTTTACCTCCCTGGGACCAAAAACGTCAGCTCAGGCAATGGAATCCTAAGGTCATAAAATATCAGACTCTGAGATGACAACCCCAACATCTGGGAAAAAATGATTCAGAACATATCACTATCAGATCTCCTAAGATCAATGGACCATCTTATTTTGGAAAAGTCTTCCTTCTTCATAGGTATGTCTGACAAGTGTCAGCTTAACCCTAGGAAGTCATTATTCTCAAAGCATATACATTTTATATAAAATAATAAATGCTAAAATATGGCACAGAGAATAAATACTAACAGATTGTTATGTTAAAGTACATAGAAGTGACTTCACGTAAAGAGAGGAGAAGAAACTGTCGTAAGCTTCAAGAAGCAGGACTCTTGGACTCACAAGCCTACCTGTGCCAGGCAGGTATCAAAAATCTGTAAGGCTCATTCGGGTAAATATTTAGGGAATGTTAAAAACTAGCAAACTGCAGTCCGTGGGTAAGTAATAAGAGAAGATTTTAATCTTCTAAGAGAACCTAGCTATCTGATTTTTATGTGAAGTTTCTAGATTTTCAGAAGTTGGCATTAATTTTTTTCTTTAAAAAAGAAAATTTTTATAGGTTAAAAAAATTATAGTCTAAAATTGTCCTGTAGGATACCAGTCTGCAAGCACTAATCTAAAAATAATTTTAAATAATGCAGTAATAAAGAGAAAGTTTCTCATATAACAATGATTATGCTAAATTATTGAGCCTCAGTTTCTTCTCTACCAAGAGGGACCAGTCTGTGCAAGGAAAGGGCAGGAGTGGTATCACAATACATCGGGAGCTTTCCCCAAGTTACATGTGTCTGAATTATCATCACCACCATCACCATTCCACCACCGCCCGGGGCAAATAAGAGTTTGAGTAGAGGATGGGCAGCTTGCAAAAGCTTCCCAAGAGCACTAATGCCACAACCTTCCACCCCAGCAATCACTGGCCTTGAGAAATTAGAAAGCTTCAGATAACTAGGAAGGATGTGTCTAAATTGTGAAGACCAAACTCACCGGGCCTAAGATGTCAAATAGCATATAGGTAGTATCTCTGAAAATAATAACTGCAAATATCAAAGATGACAAGGAGACCACAGTAAGTATTGCTATTAATAGTATCATATTGGCCATTTCAGTCTCTTGGGCAAAAGAAAACGGTACACTGTCTGATTGTTTGCAGTGAAAGATTACAAGAACTGGGTGCCTTTTAAGAATGTGTATATTCAGGCACGTGTGGTTTTGTGTATATGTATAGAAAGAAAGCAAGGATAACATTTTGGCCATTTTTAGGTTTAGGTCTGTAAATTCATTACTCAAGAAGGGAAGGGTAGTGTCTATGTCTACATGAAGCCAGACTGCAGATAGAAAATAGAAAAGGGTTACTGAATATTTTCTCATGTTTTTCTACTACCTGGCCTTAAAAAAAAAGAAACCGGAACTATTTATTAAGATAACTAATGTAACGAGGATTATGACATATTAAGATCTGATATACAAATGAAAGATACAAAGAAACACCTTCCTGTGACTTGGTAATATCTCACTAATCTTTTGTTACTGTTAAGCAATGCCTCATCTAGCCCTGTTTTTGGCTTTAAGCTTCGTTCTTCTAACTCACCTTGTACCTTGGAGTCAAAGTCTTCTAGGTCAGCTTCGTGGTCAAACCTGTTTCAGAGTGGTTGATCCTCAGATGCCTGCAGCTTTTCTCCTTGGGACACGATCTGTCTATTGACCCTGCTGGGGTACCTGGGTAAATTGCAGAGGTGGCTCCTTAATTTCCTTCTTTAGCTGTTTTCCAAGCAAGTGGCAGAACCTGAAAAAGAGAGATTATAGTCATATAGTCCATCTCTACAGAACACTAGTAAGCCTGTCACAGGCACTGCTTATGGCTAATTAGAAAATTCCTCCCAATTTCTCTTTTGAAGAGAAAGTTCATACAGTCAGGTGTCTCAGCTTTTTACCACCTTGGCTCAATTTTATGTAACCACTGAACTCCTCAGTAATGAGTGGCATTCATAATTTACATCTTATCCAGAGGTTAGAGTAAGAAATCTCTCGATTGATATAGCAAATATTTTCTAAGAAGGGATAGTATGTTTTCCAGAACCATGTTTAGCCCTTCAATGAAATGTAAATCTCAACAGGATTTTTTAAAATAGTAAGTATGAAGTAGTTTCATCACACATGCATATAAATGTACAATCCCTAGTGCCCTGATAGAGACCCGTTAATAGTCTTTGATTTGCTGAACAAGAAAATTGTTGCCAAACTCCCAGAACAATCCTCTAGCGAAAAGAACTAATATATGTACTATCAAAAAATACAGAGTTTTCAACTTGACACAATTTCTCAGAAAGTAAAGAAACAGTATTTTATGAGAAAATAAATAAGTTCATTTTAAGGAAAAAGAAAGAAAAACCTGACAAGCAATTAAAAGTAGAAGCTACGTCTGTTACTCTGACTCTGAAACACAACAGTTTTTTACTTCCAGCCATAAACCTCTCTAGCAAGTTGGTTTATTCACATGATAGCTTTAAAAATCACTCCCCAGGTTTTTCCAAGACTGTTCTTTCACTCTGTTTTAGTTTTTCTCTTCTTACTGCAGGAAAAGGGAAAAAATGCACACACAAGGACATGTGCGTACACATCCACCCACCCACCCCCCCCACAATTCTAAAAAACTATGACTTACTGAAACTGCAAAAGATTTATGTCTACGCAGCATCCTATGCCATGATTGCTCCTTTAAGTGCCACATCTCAGTAAGAAAGAGTTTGTTCTAATTCTCCTTCTACCTCTTCAAGGAAAACTTTTAAAATAAATTTCTACTGTGTTTTAAGACAATTCTGTGTATCTTGTGGGTCCTAAATAAAATTTAATTGTTAATTATGACGATGACATATTGGGGTGGCAACCTGCAGCCTTGGGGCCACATGTGGCCTCCTGGATCCTTGAGTGCGGCCTTTTGACTGAATCCAAATTAGGATTTGTTCTGTGAAGTCTGGATTCGGTTGAGGGGCCACACTTGGGGATCTGCGAGGCCACGTGTGGTCTTGAGGCCACAGGTTCCTACCTTTTATAATGCTTAAGTAGGAGCTTTTAGTGCGCCCATCACCTGAATAGTGCTCATCGTACCCGAGTATCTTCTTATTTTCTGCACACACTACTCGATAGTCTGCACTCTTTAATGTCACTTAATTACAGGCAGGCGGAATATGAATGGTCAGTTACATTCCTATAGCCACATTTTCCTTGCCTTTTCCTATGATGGACTCCGCCGAGCTTGGGAAAAGAAGAGGACACCAAAAAAGGAAGAAGAAAGAGGAAAAAGTACGGTAAAGAGCCCCCTGTGCTATCTTGAAGTTTTTCTGGCCCACTCCCACCTCCATTTCCCTCCTAGTCTTATTCTCCATCTGAAACGGCAAGTGGGGAGGTAAAGGCTAACAGAGGACCACGGGGTAAGATTAAGGTTTCCTCTCCTTCCCTCCATTTCCCCCACTAAGAAGCAGCAGAGGGGAGGGAGCAGGCAGAGTGAATCTTGCTAACCACACCTAAGGAATTTCTCTGTCCTCCCGCATCACATCACATACATCATGTGCATGTCAGACCTTAGCCCAAGGGGCATTTTTCCACTTTCTTTTTTTCTTCTCCCATAGTCTTTGCCAATACATCCTTCAAAATCCAGCTCAAAACAGCAATTTCCAACTTCACTGATTTTCCCAGCTAGAAAGAAGCAGCTGTTCACTGCACCTGGTACTTTTGGTCCATTCTGCTAGTGTGAGGCTGTCCTGCTTGTATGGCTACGTGTGCTTACACCTCTTAGCTCCCCTACCCGTCTGTGTGCAGTCTGGGAAGCAGGGGCTTCTCATGCACACAGTAAGCGTGAGAGATTAATATTAAAATTTACAAGGTTTTGATTTGTAAGTATTCTGTAAGGAATTGATCTATTATTGTCCATTTTGTTTTAAGAGCACAAAAGTGTATGCAACATCAAAGAATAGAGGTTTTGGCTTGTTCTGAAACTGTAATTTCATAAGGACATTCTACATAACTATCAAAAAGACAACCACCAAGATAAAGTGTTGTGCTTTCAATAACCCTCAAGGGGACTGCGTACTCTGGCTTAAAAATTACCATCACACCATTAATACGTGGCTCAGTTATAACTAATCATCTCTGATAATTATTCAAGCCAGGAATATTAGGAATATTTGTCTTAATTCAGCTTTAAAAACTTGATTAGGACAGACAGGTTTATATGGTCACGTTTGCATTTTAATTTCTAGGTGACTAATACATTAAGCTCTATTCACAAATCAGGGAGTTCCTAAGTGGCAATTCAGTCTTAAACTGTACCAGGTCTTGCTTTACTTTGCACGTGAATTGTGTGCAGGGCAGAAGTCCAAAGGTGATAAGCTTATAAAGTTAGAGTCTGATTACTCCTTGTGACAACACAAATTGAAGATTAATTCTTAAAGCTCTAGTTAAGAAATGCACTCAGAGAAGGGAAGATATTGTTTCTTTTAAAAAGTATAACCAAAATTGAGATTATACCATATCTGGTTTTTATCTACATGTACTCACAAAAGGAATCATGTTCTAATTTAACACCCTCTGTAGATTAAAAAGGCTCCTGACACCCTCCTCCTAAGTCACTGATAAATTAAAAGTTGTAAAGGTTGGAAAGGGTGATTTTAACGAAGTCTCTCATACTAACCAGTACTAACCAGTACTAACCAGTAGGAGTTTCTGGAAAATCTCACTCAGGAGAGTTTAGCAACTTGGCAATGGTTCCTTCTGAATGGCTCATTCAGGAGGCAAATGATCCTTTATCTTTGCAGCAGAATTTTTTCCCTAAGCTGTGTGACTAATCCTCCCACAGCCTGAATTTTGCCCACTTTACACTGTGTTCTTGTCCAGCACACTCCCCACACATTCCTCTCATTTCTTACTCAAGCCCATCAGCGACCATAATATATTCTACCAAAGACTGGACCGTCCCATGCAGCTACTAAGTAAACGCATATAATGCAAAGCGGAGATAAGATAAAGCAAGCTCTGTCACCCTGTACAATAATAAAGGCAAGATTCCTAAAATAATAAAGACAATAAAACAGAATAACCAGAAAAGTATTTACACAAAGTTAGTAATCTACATAGCAAAGTCTATTTCACATAAAAAACAAAACATGAGACACTGTTAACTATTTCCTGTACATATGTGGTCCATGGTTTTATTTCAATGCTCACACCATTTCTACAAAGAAGGATGGGTCTTAATTTAGGGTTAAACATCCTAAATTGCTTTTCTAGAAAATTGTAGCCCAAGACACTGTACAAGACCTTTCTTTATTATCTTGTTCACTTTGTCTGCTGCTACTGCTAACTACGGTAGTTAGTGAAAGATCATTGTTTTGCTTTTTTCACTGGCAGCAATGTTCAGACAAGAAATGGACTTTTTTCTTTCTACCTATGAAAATCCCAAGTACAGTGAGGGTTTCTACACTGTGTCTAAGTCTCTAGAGAATACGGTTTTAGTGCTACAACCCAATAGTTTTTATGGCAACAGGTTGTGCTGGGACAGAAAATACACAGTCCGGTCATTGTTACCTAGCAACCACCAGGGCTTTCTTATCAGTGACTAAAGAGCAGAAGATGTTCAACCTAGGAAAAGTATCTTATCTCATTAGTGCTACTATGTATCAAAGAAGTTAAAATCCACCAGCTGAAATTATATATCAGAGTTTTCATGTCTGCCCTTAAGTACTGATTGATTTATCCACAGTAAGTCAATCGTGTAATTATATACAAACATCAAAACCAGACACTAAAGAGGATCTAAAAACTGTAACAATCAACAAAAACAAGACTTCTTCCCTTAAGAAATCTAGAGGTTATCTATAGATAAACGGGAAAGGTATATGAATAATCTTTCCAAGTGACAAAAGTGAGAATGAACACATGCTATGAATATTCATGGCATGAAAATAATAATTCTAGCTTGGAATTTGTGGGCTGAGTAGGAAGCAGATCAGAAGTTGCTCAAAAGAGAAAGCATTTGAAACAGTAGACCAGGCAGGAAATGGACAAGCAAGGATGAATAAAGGACATTTCAAACAGTGATGAAAGTGTATAAACATCAAGAGATGGGAAAGTATATCCTGTAGGGCCAGTACTCAGAGTTTAGGGTACAATAAAAGGAGAGTGGGGGAGGGAAAGGCAGAGAAAAGGTTTGGACCAGTGTGGAAGGTTTCCAGTATGAGAGAAAGACTGGATTTTCACTGTGTGGGCGATAAAGAACAGGGGCAAAGCTCAGAACAGGGAGCCACGTGATCATGTTTCAGGGAGGCAGATCCCGAGGCAGAACGAACTGGAGGAAAGAGGCAAGAGGAACCTCAGGAGACCAGAGGGAGGACAAAGCTACCTGGGAGAGTGGGCATCATGACACTGGACAGGACTGAAGGTGAGCCCGTACAGTGTCACGTACCACTTGTCTTATCAAAATCATATGTGGGAAGTAAAACATTCATTTTTTTCATCAACTTGATCAAAATAAAACAAGAAAAAATAAAACAAGATGTATTTTATTTATACATGCTAATAAACTAGATAAGCTAATAAACTAAAATAATTAACTCAACACAAACATAATTTTCTCATATTTTCTCAATCTGTTATATTTCTATGATCTTGCCAATTTTTCCAGCCAGATTTTTTGTCTGTATATAGCTTAGTTCAAATTGACTCTGAGGGTAGGTAAAATGTTTTATTTCTCCAAATCCTAAAGGCCAAGTACACGAAAGACCTGGCATCTACCTATAACGCATTCAAGGAATACTTTTTTTCCAAATTAAATAGTTTTGTTAAAACAGACAAAAATTCAGACGAATGATCATACAGGTAAGAATCCTGATTATAGGTTACTTAAAGGACTCTACAATTCTATTATTCCCTTGACAATGTCTGTTTTATATCCAAAGAATAAACCACTTTATTACTCAGTTCTATTATTCAGTTGAACAAAATTTTATAAAAAATAAGAATTCCATTAACTCTACAGCACTGTAAACATGCTTGGGACATATCCTAGTCTTCTAAAGGGAGTATGCTCTAGAGCAGAATCAGCAACCTTCTTCTGTCTCAGTCCAGATCAGGAACTATTTAACAGATTTTACAGGCCATGCCATCTACCACTTGATGCAGCTACTCAACTCAGCTGTCACAGCAGGAAGGCAGCCACAGAGAGTATGTAAATGAATGAGCATGGCTGTGTTCCAGTAAAACTTTATTTACAAAAAAGTGGTGGGCCACCCACTGTAGTTTGCTGACTCCTGCCTAGCAGATTGTCCAGGAGTGGCATCTTGATGTGCTTTCATTGTTCTTTGCTCCTCAATGTGCATAACTGTGATGAAGTGATAAAAAAAATTATTCTGAGAAAATGGGTTCCAACAACAACAACACAACACTCCATTTCTAGGGCAGTGATAAAAGCAAAAACAAAAAGAAAAGCTTCTAAGGAAGTGATGGATTCAAGGAGACAAGAAAAATTTGGGGGAATTTATAAAGAAAATGTAAAATTTGGCCGGGCGCGGTGGCTCACGCCGGTAATCCTAGCACTCTGGGAGGCCGAGGTGGGCGGATCGTTCTGAGCTCAGGAGTTCGAGACCAGTCTGAGCAAGAGCGAGACCCCATCTCTACCAAAAAATAGAAAGAAATTAATTGGACAACTAAAAATATATATAGAA
>CAUYSK010007704.1:0-12351 GCA_963575035.1 Avahi laniger | reverse complement strand
TTTTGTCCCACTCCCTCCGGGTGTTTCTACAGTTCTCCTTACTTTATCAGCGCCGCTGTTTGTCCCTCGCTGCTTCTTTGCAGTTTCGCACAGCCGATCCTGTGGGAGAGCGCCTCACTCGCGTGTGGGTGTCCGTGTTCTTCCTGTAGATTATTTTTTTAAAGGAGCTTACTCCCAGCTGTGTTTTCTTCACAGGACCTGTATTTAAGCTTTTCTTTTTAATTTGCTTTTAAAATTGAGAGAAACCTTCATAATTTTCTCCAATTTTCAATTTTGAATCAAATCATTATTATTTCTACTGAAAAATGAATTATCAATTTCATGCATAAAACCAGAGAGCTGTTCGAAGAAAGAAATTATTTGTTTTATTATGTGCTCTAATTCTAAATGAAATCTCCAGACACATTACCTTTCTTGCAGTATACCCCCAAAACAAATCTATTAGAGTTTCCTGTCAACACATGAAAATAAAATTCATTTGTACATAATTAATACCCCTTGGTGACTTCCATTGTATTTATGTTTTTTTCTTTTTTGTCCTGTTGTGGAAATTAATTAGTGAAGAAAATTTAGAGCTACGTGAGGTAATGATGAACCTTGAAGTTACTTTAGTCACAAGTAATGACGGGGAGGGTATATGGAGAACTCTTCAGTCACTGTCTAGCTTTTCAATGAAACAACTTAGTATATCATATGACTACTCTCCAACTTCCTTAAGTCTCTATTACAATAGAATGCTATCTGCTGTTTATCAATATGAAGATTTTAGCTTCCATAAATACAGAGTGTGATGAAAAATACCAACTTTTTTTTTTTGCCTTCTCTTCCGTATTTACGGTGAGTCGTATTGTGTGAACCATGAGCTTTGGATTCTAACCAAGAGAATTGTAGCCAAATCTAATTCAGGGTAATCTGATATAGCCACACGCACATATTAAACATTTGCACGATGAGTCTGTTCTTTGAATAACCAAAATATATATGAACATGTTTGTAAGAAAGAACTTCTTACATTCTAAAAAAAAGATTCTGGAAAAATTTACTCACTTTTTCAATATATTTTTCTGCCTTTATAATGGAGCCACAGTCTTTGTAGAAATTGGTAACATTATTGGAAAGACAGGGAAGATTTCAAAGAAATTCATCTTAATGTTCTACTAAAATGTTACCCTTTAACACATTTTAAATCCAAATAAAATATTGGAAGTGCTCTAATTCTCTTTTTAAATTACTATTTTTATTTTAAATTGACACATAATAATTGTACATATTTATAGGGTACAATGTGATGTTTTGATACATGTATATATTGTGTAATAATGAAATCAGGGTAATTAACATATTTATCCCCTCAAACATTTATCATTTCTTTATGGTGGAAACATTCAAAATCCTCTCTTCTAGCTATTTTGAGATATACAACACATTTTTGTTGACTATGGTCACCCTACTGTACAAGACACTAAAACTTATTCTTCCTTTCTACTTGTAACTTTGTATACTCATTGACCAACCTCTCCCCATCCTGTCCTCCCCTATACCCTCTCCAGTCTCTGGTAACCACTGTTTGCTACTTCTATGAGATCAACTTTTTTAGATTCTGCATACGAATGAAATCATTCAGTATTTGTTTTTCTGTGTCTGGCTCATCTCACTTAATGGGTGATCCTCTAGATTCATCCATTTTGTCACAAATGATAGGACTTTGTTCTTTTTTATGGCTAAATAGCATTCCATTGTGTATACATACCACATTTCCTTATCCCATTCATCCATTGTTGGACGTTTAGATTTATTTCATATCTTGGCTGCTGTGAATAGTGCAGCAATAAACGTGGAAGTGCAGGTATCTCTTCGATATACTGATTTCATTTCCTTTGCATATATACCCAGTGGTGGGATTGCTGAATCATATGGTAGTTCTATTTTTAATTTTTTGAGGAATCTACATACTGTTTTCCATATGGCTATATTAACTTCCATTCCCACCAATAGTGTGTAAAGTTGCCTTTCTCTCTGACACTTGCTATCTATCTTCTGTCTTTTTGGTAGTAGCCATTATAACTGAATTGAGGTGGCATTACATAGTCATTTCAATTTCTACTTCCATGGTGATTAGTGATGTTGAGGACATTTCCATTTCTGTTGGCCATTAGTATGTCTTCTTTTGAGAAATATCTATCAAGGTCTTTTGCCCATTTTTAATAAGATATTTTTTTCTGTTGAGTTCTTGGTGTTCCTTGTATATTCTGGATATTAGTCCCTTGTCAAATGAATAATTTGCAAATTTTCTCCCATTTTGAATGTTGTCTCTTTTCTCTGATGATTGTTTCCTTGACCTTAATTTGTTTATTGTTCCTTTCTACCTCTTGTCCTCCTTGACTCTGTTGTTGAAACATATGCAACACTGACCTTTTCGTTCCTTCATTCTCCTGTTCTTTCATGTCTTAAAAATATGATCACCTGTTGTTATTTAGGAAAAGAACATAACTGCCAGATCTGTAAAAGCTTTTCAAAGCTTGTCTTTTCATGGCTTATCATATATAATGGCATTCCAGTTACTGTTATGATGATTATATATTTGATAGTGGGGCATTGTAACAAATACCCAGGTTTCAATAAAACATGGTTAATTTTGTATGTGAAAACTTTTGAATTTAAGTATGAAGTTTAAAAATTAGGAAGTTAGATTGACAGTATTTATGAGTATATATGTAGCTCTTAATTTTATCATCATATGATATACTTGAAAACAATCAAGGACCTTTTTTTGAATGTGTTTCTCAGCTATAAAAATTCATTGAAATTTTTAAAAATGATCCCAAACTGAAGGTTCAGTACAATCTAGTCAAAAAGTTCATGAAGTTTAAACAGAAAATAATTTTAAGTGAAAGTGGTATTTATTACTTTGTTTTGTGAGGAATGATAATGCTACTAATGAAACAAAGGATGAGAATTCTAACTGTGTAGATCCTATTAACACTTCATAAGAAATCATATTAAAGAATAGCAGGAGAAAGTTTGAAGTATTTAAACTGTATAAATAATAGCATTTTATAACCATGGAATGTCAGATTTAGGAGGGAATTTAGAGATTAAGGAAGTCTAAATGAGTGCACTGCAAAAGTTACCAAGCTTATGTGTTCAAACCAGAGCCAAAACAGAATAGTGGCTACAATAAGAAGAAAAAGGAATTAACATAAAGTCCCTACTGCCATCCAGGCCTGATAATCGTTCTTTGTATAAATTTTCTCACATAATCCTTCTTACAACCTGGTGAGCTAAATACTATTATTATCTTCATAATACCACTGAGGCAGCTGAGATTTCATTACTAACTCACCCATGATCAACACAGTTGATTTTGTTGAAGCAAGTCAGTCTGACTGCAAAGTCTTGCTTTTTCCACTATGCCATTCTGCTTCTGGTATTTCTCTCCTCACTTTCAGTTCAATGTTCTTTTCCTATATCATTTTGCTGATACTGTTGTTGTTTTACAAGAAATAAGAGTAGTAGCTGAAAGTGTAAAAATATTTGAAAACATGCCCTATCCTGACATTCCTGTGGTATCCATTATGAAATATCTCTACTGCGTCAATTGAAATCTCAGGCATATATAACAATTAGATGAAGATGAGAAACTTTAACAGCCTTATAAAATGATAATAATATTAATACACGCGGCCATCAGGGTATAGTTTAGTTCCCACATGAGTTGAGTGTAAGATTAAGGAAAAATTAATAATCTAGCAGCAATAATATTGGACCTTGGGTTATGAAGGCCAGGAAAGATTGTGCTTATAGCACAATGATCACTTTGAGTAGGGCCTTCTGTAGAATTTTTCCCCCTTAATTTTCTCTGAATCTTTGAATTATAAAATTTTAAAAGTGAGGAAGTTAGACTGTGTTAGAGATTTTCAAGCTGCTTTCCTCAAGCCCACATAAGGGATGCAGGGTAAATGAGAGGAAGCACAGCTCTGGCTGTACTCCAGGACCCCCACTTCCACTGTAGCTGCCAAATCCCCACTTTCTTTGCTTTTACACATTAGGTTTCTGGTTAATATTTGATTTGAAGAAAAAATATTTCAACCAAAATAATAAAAATGAAAATATTTTTATTATCTTTAAAGTACCCTACGGTTTCAAGTCACGTTTGTGATTTCATCAGATTTAAGATAAAAAGTTGTTTAAACCTTAGAGAAAACAAAGATCTTTTTATGTAATAAAAACTCCTTAGACTATATGTTTTCTTCTTCCTTCTGCCAATACATTTTCCCTAAAACACACCAGTCTTTTTCTAGATTCAAATAGCATAGAATTTTTTATTTAAAAAGTAATGTTCAAGGTTTCTAGTGTCTGTCAGAGCACATAAGAGGGTTGTAAAAGGAAACTATAAATTATATAAAGTTCTTTTTGAAATAATAAGAATGAGAAAAAGTCTCTTCTAAGAATGGCTGACAGTAGAGTCAAAAAAAGCAGTTAAACGTGTCCAAACTTGCAAAACTGTGCTTCAGAATGTACTAACAGAAAACAGTGAGGTTCTCTGTATTATTTCTCTTGCAATAATTGCTTTGTCATTAATTTATTTTTAATTATAAATCTTTGTATATAATTAGGCACGACTCTATTTTTATTAGAAGAATCATACTGCCATCTAGTGGTAAACTTGAAAACAATTATAGTGTTGAAAAAGGATGATTATTTAAACCTGGGAACTCAGTGATAAATGGAAAAAAATTCCCAAAAGCAAAATAAAAGATTCAAAGCATTTGTGTCAGAGAATTGCACAATATTTAATTCCCATTGCTTATTTTAAGAACACCAGCTACATTTTTCAATTTTTTTAGTTACCTAGAACGTTTAAAACAAATTTATACCCTAGTTATCCTTAGTTGGTAGCTATCATTTTGATGGCCTTGATGACAAATGTCACTATTCATTGCTTAAGCCTCAGTGTGTTGAGAAGAACTTCTAGAAACAATCAGTAAGCCTATCTAGAGAGAACTTGTCTGATGTCTTTGAGAAGACTTCCTGGGGATCTTTGTTGCTATATGCAGTCTAAAAATATAGATCTTTAAAAGTCATCTTTCTTGCTTGATCTCCTTGAGAAGAAACTTAAAGTAGGAATATTATGAAAATAGGACACCACTCTTATAATTTTCACATCTTGTGGTCACTCTTAGGACACTAGAGTACTTCTATCGTAGTCAGTGTTAACACTAGACTAATCATACTTTTTGTTGTTGATTTAAATGGTAGAATTACACTAGAACATACTGTAACACACACCAGAATCCAATTATAATCTCCAAAACATAACCCCCAAATGCAAACAGGGTTATTCCTGTAAAACCTTTATCTTTTTTCCTTCTGTATTCTTTCTCTTGTATCTTATTCATTTCTATGACTTCACTTGTAACATTTATAAAGAAGACTCTTAAATCCTTTGTCTCTCCTTGTCCTGGAATTTTGAAATACATTTTTACACATGTGCTGTATATTTCTACTTGGATACCCTAACAGAATAGTATATTCAGCATATCCCAAATTGCACTTATCAGTGGTTAAAAGCACTGGCTTGGAAGTCTGTCTTGGATGTCTGTCAAGCTTATATAAAGAGCATAGTTTCCCACTTGTTATCTGTTTGAACTAGGGCAAGTTATTAAAGTTCTCTAAGCCTCAGTTTCCTCACACAAAGTGGGGTTAAAGTTGTATTTAACCATTTGGAACTATTTTTAGAAATAAAATAATGCAAGGAATAGATTTAACACAGTGCCTATCACAAAGTATTTAGTAAAGTGCTATTATTTTTTATTAAGGTTATGATCATTTACTATTCCCATTTCCCTAAAGAGTTTAGATGTTAACTCTGCTTCTATTGATCTATGGGACATTGAACTAGTCATCTTCTTTGCTTAGGCCTCATTTTCTTCATCTCTAAAATGTCACGTTAACAATAGTTGCTCACAGGGCTGTTGTAAATAATGAATTAAAGTATAAAAAAGTATGCCCAAAACACCTAGCATGGTGTATCTGCCACATTAACAAATCTTGAATAAAATGTTACCTCTTCTTTATCTATGACTTCAGTAAATATGTTTTCCTTTCCACCACAGCACTTTGGAGCAGTAGAGTAGCTCCTTGACTTACAATGGAGTATGTCCCTATAAGTCCATTATAAGTTGAAAATATCATTAAGTCAAAATGTATTTAATACACTTAACCTACTGAACATAATAGCTTAGCCTAGCCCACCTTAACTGTGCTCAGAACACTTACATTAGACTACAGTTGGCCAAAATCACCTGGCAACACAGTACAGTGTAGAGTATTGGTTATTTACCCCTGTGATCCTGTGGCTGACTGGGAGCTGCAGCTGGCTGCTGCTGACCGGCATGCGAAAGAGTATTTTACTACATATCAATAGCTCGGGAAAAGATCAAAATTCAAAATTCTAACTGTGGTTTCGGCTAAATACACATCACTTTCGACTTATTGAAAAGTAAGAAAATCATAGTCAAACCATGGTAAGTTGGGGACCATCTGTATACCATAATACTGAAGTGTGAGGTTTTTAGAGCCAATCTGATCTAGGTTCAAATATCAGTTCAGTACTCAGTAGTATTGAACCTGGGCAAGTCACTTAATCTTTATGAACCTCAGTTTCCTTCCTTCCAAACTGGAGATAATTATAGCAATTACTCACAGGGTCTTTACTAGGATTAAATGATATTATGCATGTACACTGCTTTAATGATACCTTATGCTGTTTGTATCTTAGTCATTTTTGGATAGTTGTCTAATGTCTATTGCCTAGTAGGATTTTGAAAGTATAAGCTGTATTCTTCCAATTTTTATATAATCCATAGTACTATGAATTCAGAATCATCTCAATAAATGTTAGTGGAATGACATTGGAGAAAAAGTATTCATTCTTTAGATATCACTGTACATGTGAGGGAGTGGAAAGCACCAATGTACACCAATCTCAGTGGACCAATTCACATAAACTTAAGATCGACTTAAAAATTTTTCTTAATATTTATGGTTTGTTAAAATAGAAATGTTTCACATTGCCTTTCCCCTTTCAGACCTGGTATATTGAAGTATTTAATTTCTCCAGATCATAAAGAAAACACAAAACATATTACAACTGGGACACAAAGGAACGCAAAGTACGTAAGGCACTATTTGGACAGAGGGCAAGCTATTGCTAATAATCTTATCCAATATCTAGGAATTGATTACAAACAACAATCCCTTTGCCCCAAACTTGATTTTTTTCAGCCTACTACCAGTAAGGATAAAATTGGAAACATTGAATCACCTTAAAATGACTTTGCTAAATGAATTATCTAATGCAACAGCAAATCTGCAACAGAACTAAGAGTAGAATACATGCTTACTCCAGAGTGCACAGGCTGTCTCAGTGTTCTGGCTCTGTTTGTCAACACTCAATTAAAATGCCACATGGGTGTCTAAAAGATCTGGAGTTTTTATTAAAGCACAAAAATTTGTTTTAAATGTCACACTTTACATTTCTTAAAACTCCTATGGCGATTATAAGGTAAGTGTTCATTTGCCACTTTATGTGAATGAAATATTACCCTGGCAATGTTTTAATTTTCAATCAGAAATGGATCACAAATAGAAGGTAAGAAGTTCATTGGGCCTCTTAGCCAGAATTCTAATCTATAGCTGTCAGTTGTAATAAGTAAAATTAACCGCTCAATTCAGAGACCATAATTTCTCTTACAGCAATTGTCTCAAGTTCGTCTCTGGGGAGGAAGGGAAAAGGGCAGAGAGAAAACTAATAAAATTCACCAGCCAATCACTTTCAAAAAAACTAGGTTTAAATCTCACAATTTCTATCTATTCATTAGGAAGTAAAATGAACATCACCAGAGGAACTCAAATTTTGATTTTTACTTGCCTCTACAAAGCTAGCATGAAATTTTTCCTAATGGACAATCAAGATAGGGACATGATCACGAAGGTGGAACAAGAATTGAGCCATATAGGAAACCTGGACAAGAAATCTACTATCAGGTCTGAACACTCAAATATGGCAATTGTTTGAATGGCATTCTAAGAGAGATTGGCACCATTTCTCCTCTGAGACATTTTAAACACTTAATCTTATGTTTACTATTTGGAATAATTTAAGAGAATGATATCCAAAATCAGGAAATAGACCAGATTAAGCCTGGAAGGGCTTTTCAGTCTTCTTTTTTTCAATTTACAATACACCGAAATTCTAATTAACCAGAATATTTGGAGGAATGGAAATTCTGAGAAATTTTGTTATTTTGTTTGAAAACTGTAAAGGAAAGATCCCTTAAACTAGGGTCCAATTTTGTAATCTGTTTATTAGTTATCTGAGTTTATTTTCTGGCCACATGAATGTAATATTTTTTTTTTCGTTGATCGAAATGGTATAAGCCTCAGGGTCATCATGCCCATCAATTCTTACTATCCAGCATTATGGAAATAACCAAATTAAAGGAATATATTCCTGGAGCAAAGCACACAGAATCATTTAGCGGATTTCATGTGCACAAAAAGGAAAAAGGTCAAAGATAACACAGTTGGGACTGAGCAACTGGCAGGAAAGAATTGCCATTTATTAAAACGGGGAAAGCTGGGCAAATGTCATTAGGGTAGAAATACCAGGAGCTCAGTTTAAAATGTGTTCATTTTGAGATGCCTATTTGCCATTCAAGAGGAGATGATTGATAGCCAGATAGAGGTAAGGATCTACAGTGAAGGTGAGAACCAGGTTTGTGCTACAAATTATCCAAGCACTGTATATAATCCCTGTCTCCAATTGAGTAATCATATCCCACAACATCAGGTACAAAATAACACCATCAAGAACAGTTTTTCCTCATAAATCATTTTCTCATAGTTTCCTATTTATGCATAAAAATGTGTGTATGACGTATTAAATAATCATAATGACAATATTATCTGTATTATCTCACATAATCCTCCAAACAAACCCTATATGTGACATTTTTTTTATCCTACTTTACAGATGAGGACACTGAGACATCGAGGGTTGGGTAACTTTGTGAATGTCACACAGGTAGTGAATTGAGTACTGGTCTAATTGCCTTTACATCCCAAAATTTTAACTACAACATAATTCTGCCTCTCTTTGATGATTTTGTTGATGCCCCTTTTATGTTATTTTGTTTTTCCTCAGCAGCTACAGCCAGCCAGACACACACATACACACATACATACACACACACACACAACTTCTTAACAGATCTTTTAATCAGTGCATTGGAAAATTACCAGCACTTACATAGGTTCAGGTGCTCCTTCCCTGACTACCTGTAGCTGCTTCAAGTAAATTTTTATTTTTCCTTCTCAGTGTATTCATTTTGTATTGGTATCAGTTGAAAAAAATATTTGTTACATTTATATATTATGAATATTCTGACATCAAACTTAGAGTAGCAGTGAGATCATAGAGCTCATGATAATTGAAAAAATGTTAGGTACAAAGAGGCTCCAATTAATATTTTGGCATAAAATTTGCTACAATTCCTTTGTCATTCAGATTGTTTTCTGATGCTAGCACTTTGGAATGCTGGATATATGCTGTCCAGAAATAATTTGACATGTTATTTAGCTATGCTTCTACTTAGAAAAATAATGAAAGCGAAGACAAAACATATGCATACTAGTTGTTATGTTTCTACAAAAACTATGTTTACATTAAGTTGAGCAATGGATTTTTTCCTCCCTTTATATTTATACTCAATGTGAGGACAAACAAGTCCATCTTATGCTAAGGTTATTTTAAATGAATTTCTATGTCATCTTTTTAAAGCCATAGGTAGTTTTACTTTCAAAATTATATTCACAACCTTTCTGAGTGAGATATTATTAATGATTGTCCTGTTTTATAGCTGAAGAGACTTAGAGAAAATAGGTAGCTGACTTAAATTGCCTATTGTTGCAAGCAGCAGAGCTAAATTTGCAACTTGATATTCTAGTTCAATTTATTTCAAACTTTAATGGACATAAGAATCACTCACAAATCTTGTTAAGATGCCGATTATGATTCATTAGGTCTGGAATGAAGTCTAAGACTCTGTATTTCTAATATGTTCCCTATTGACAATTATGCTGCTGGTCCGAAGATCATATGAGTAGCAAGGGGCTAAATCAAACTACTGTTCATAATATAATTCAGGAAAAGCGTTTAACCTATTTGCATAGATTGGTTATTCATTCACTTCCTTTCAATGGACACCTTCTATGCTCGGAATTTTGTAGATGTAAAGAAGATTGAGACATGTCCCTGTCCTCAAAGAAGTCACAGTTGAATTAAGAAGGTAAACTCATCTATAAACAAGCACTTATAATGCATATAATTGTGCATGTGAGGTAATTTTAAAGGGCAAGCAGGATTTCTTTCTTTCTGTAATTACAAAAGCAACACTTGTAAGGCATTTAAAAAATGAAAAGGTATATAATAGAAAACACAAGAGACACCTCTCTCACTATCATTCTCACTCTGCCGGAATATTTTTAATGGCTCAATGTGTACCCTTCAAGACATAGAAATTGAACATAGAGATATAATAATTTATGAAAAACAGGATCATACTCTACATATTGCTCAGCATTTGTTTTCTTCAACAATGAGCACCCTATTTCAATGCATGTATTTTTTCATTCATTTTAATGGCTACATAGTTTTCCCAATAAGGAGATACCATAATTTGCTTTACTATCACCCTATTGATATACATACATCTTGACTGCATTTTTTTCTTATTATAAATAGTGCTTCAGGGAACATACTTGTTCATATGCCCTTGTAAACTTTCTGTATGATAAAAACCTAAAACTGCAATTGCTTTACTTTTGATAAGTAATGATAAATTAACCTTCAAGAAAATGGTAACAATTTAGACTCCCTTCAACAGTATGTAATAATTTTTTTGTCGCACTTACTCGCTCACACTGCATAGCATTATTATTTTTAATCTTGCCAATCTGTGGCATATTAATAAATGTATATATATAAAAATATATAAAAAAGACAGCTGCACCCAAATGTTTATTACAGCACAATTCGCAATTGCAAAGATGTGGAAACAACCTAAGTGTCCATCAATACATGAGTGGATTAATAACATGTGGTATATGTATACCATGGAGTACTATTCAGCTTTAAGAAACAATGGTGATATAGCACCTCTGGTATTCTCCTGGATAGAGCTGGAACGCATACTACTAAGTGAGGTATCCCAAGAATGAAAAAATAAGCACCACATGTACTCACCAGCAAACTGGTTTCACTGATCAACAGCTAAGTGTACATATAGGAATAACATTTATTAGTTGTCAGGCAGGTGGGAAGGGGAAGGAGGCAATGGGTATAAGCATACATAATGAGTGCGATGCGCACCATCCAGGGAATGGACAAGCTTGAAGCTCTGACTTGGGAGGGGAGGGGGGCAAGGGCAACATATGTAACCTAAACATCTGAACCCCCATCATATGCTGAAGTAAAAAAAATAAAAAATAAAAAAAATAAAAATGAGAGAGAAAAGATGAAAAAAAATAAATGAAGAATAAATACAATACTTAAATATTTATTTAAATAAACTAGTTAAATGTTTATATACTTATACCTTTTTATTTATATGACACTATACATTCTATATGTTTATATAAATGCTTTTATTTATATATCTATTATTGGCATAGGTAAAAATGAAATTTTTTATTACCAAGTTATAAATTTAATTTTCAATTTTTCTTCTGTATAGAAAGATAATTTTTTTTTTTTTGAGACAGAGTCTCGCTTTGTTGCCCGGGCTAGAGTGAGTGCCGTGGCGTCAGCCTAGCTCACAGCAACCTCAAACACCTGGGTTCAAGGGATCCATCTGTCTCAGCCTCCTGAGTAGCTGGGACTACAGGCATGTGCCACCACGCCCGGCTAATTTTTTCTATATATTTTTAGTTGTTCAATTAATTTCTTTCTATTTTTTTTAATTTTTTTTATTTATTTCAGCATATTATAGGGGTACAGATGTTTCTGTTACATATGTTGCCCTTGCCCCCACCTCCCTCCCTAAGTCCGAGTTTCAATTATGTCCATCATTTGGGTGGTGCACATTGCACTCTTTGTGCATGCATATAACCCTCCTCTCCTCCCTCCTTCCCCCTCCCTCCCCCCCCGCCCAACGTCCAATAGATGTTATTCTTATATGTGCACTTATGTGTTGATCAGTTAATATCAATTGATGATGAGTACATGTGGTGCTTGTCTTTCCATTCTTGGGATACCTCACTTAGTAGAATGCATTCATTTTACATAAA
>CAUYSK010007698.1:0-68896 GCA_963575035.1 Avahi laniger | reverse complement strand
GTGCAAGTTTTATAGTATCTGCCCTGACATCAACTCCAAAATAATTTTTGCCTTCAATCCATTCCTCTGCCACTCAATGCTGATTTCAAATTATGGTTTGTTTTCTCTGGAAGAAGCCCCTGGCCATCTTTTTGGATAAATAGCAAGTATGTTCTGGGCACTTTAATAAATTGCAACTTCAGATGGAAGCTTGCATTTGCTGGAGGCAAGCGAGTAAACATTTAATAGTGCAGCAAACTTATCAACAGACTTACAGAAAAAAAAAAAGGAAGTGATTTTATTCACTCTGTTTGTGTTTCAGAGTATTTTACTACTCGGATCAAATGTCTGCAAAAGATTTTGAAGCCCAAATTTGACTTTCAACAATCTCGAAAGATTTCTATAATGCACACCGCATCGTGCTCTATAAACAGCCAAGGATTCTGTCTGTATATGTCTAACTATCCAGTTCAATATCGCCACGGTGCCTTAAAGGTTTTTAATATAGATATTAAATATGTCCATATCATCGCTTCAGTAAAAGCATGGGCTGTACTTTCTCCTCTGGGCTCTTCCAAGCTATTTGCTGCTGACATACACTATTAAAAATAAATCTACCCTGAGGAACTAGTCATTTTACATGGTATTAGGACTAATGTTATCATTTAAGTAGCTGTAGCGATTCGCCAACTACAGCCGCCTCACATAACGATGGAAACATGATCGCGTGAGATAATCTTCTGAGTGGAAATGACTTTCATCATCTGTGATATGTCGTTTAGATGCTTATTTAAGACTTATGCTATTGAACAAATATTGATGCCTTCAACAGAATGGAAAACATCAATGCCATGGTTAGATAAAGGATCAGATTCACTTCTGGGGCGCAGGACTTGACGGGGTATGAAATGATATCCCTGGAATCTGTGTAGTGAGTAGGGGGGGACGGTGGAGGGGAAGGAAGACGTAGATTCACTTCCATCTGCACAACCTTATCAAAAAGGTAATATGTTTATTCCCATTTTACAGATAAGGAAAGTGAAGTTCAGCAAGTTTTCTTAAACTGAAGTTCAAACAAGTTCACTGCTAAGATATGACAAAATGGAGATTTGAACATAGTTCTGACACTGAAGTCTGAATACACCATACAAATATGGCCCTCACCCACCATCTGCAGTGGGACCAAGACTCTGCTTTCTCCACTCTGCCCATGGGGCAGAGATTTCTTATTTAACGATGTAATTCACCATATATTCATCTACTGATGCAGATGATTCATTTATTCATCCATTGATAAATAAATATTTATTGAGCATCTACAATACACTAGGCAGTGTTAGGCACAGAGCATACGGAAATGAAAAGAAGGCATAGGCCCCAACCCCAACAACACAGCTGGATGTCCACACGCAGATCCTCATAGTTTTGTAGAAATTGGATGCCCACGTTGAATGACTGACTACTTGGTAAAGGCAGTGCCCATGTGTATGGCTGCACAGTTCTGTAACCCTTCTGATGGACCAGATGGGATCAAGGACCACTTCAACCCCCATCAGACACAGAGCATCACAAATGATGAGACTCTTTCCAATCTTATCAGACTTGGAGCTCCCCAAAAATGCAGACACCACTACTCCAAATACGTAACTAGCTTCTGTTCAGTGGTGCACTGTTACACAGCACCGGGCATCCATCCACTGTCTACCTGACCCTCGTAACCACCCAGGAGAGTAGGCATCATTAGCCCACTTCACAGACGAGGAAACTGAGGCTCAGCGAGGTGAAATGATTTATCCAGGGGCAGGTGGATGGAATGATGTAGCAGAGTGAGAACCCTGGGCCTACTGCTTAACTCTTCAGCCTCCTGCATACCGATTACAAAGGGTGACGTTATCTGAGAGCCTACCTCTGGCCAGGCCCTTTGAGGCAGGTGCCGTTATTACGCCCGTTTTAGGGTGAAGAGCACAAGACAGAGAGGTAAGATACTTGGCCAGGTGCACAAAGCCAGGAAGAGGAAGACACAAAACTTACATCGGAGCCTTCTGACTCCTGACAACAAGCTCCCAGGCACCTGGATGGGGAGGTTTCTCTACAAAAAAGGCAACTTGGTCTCGGTAATGGTGTGCCAGGTCCTCTCTGGTCATGACGCTCTCATTCTAGCGACCAAATGCTTATTAAAGGCAACATATTGAAGAGGCTCTCTCTTCCTGTCCCTCTTTCCCTCACTGGCCTCCCAGATGCCAGGATCCCTGCAGCCTCGTAAGATCTGTGGCTAGGGAAAGAGCCCTTTCAGAAAATGGTGGGGATCTATTTTTATATTAAAAAAGAAAAATAATTTGCATGAGGGGTCCAGCGTGGGGGAAAAAGGGGGCCAAAGGGAGGGCAGCAGAGCTGGTCCTGGTGGCGGTGACGGTGTTAGCATCTCATTAAGCTGCACAGCTGGCCCGATGGGATTTGCAAACTTGAGCCGCGCCTCCTTTCTAATCATTTTTACCTGCTGCATTTGCATATGCATATGATATCTGTTATCCTAATTATATCTATTTTCCCAGGTACAGACAGACATAGCCCAGAGGTGGGGTGCCCATTAGCAGATCACACGGGCCTCTACAGCTGTGTTTTGATTAGCAGAAGAGGTTCCTTGGCATCGGAGAACTGAAATCACCTTGCAGGGTATGACAAGCGCAGCCGAGCGTCTCGCAAGCGAAAATCAGAGGTTTCTCTAAGGAAGGAGTGAGAACGACCACAAAGAATTAAAAGGAGAATAACCTTTAATGGTTTCGACTGTGAAAGCTCAGTCACGCTGAAGGCCGCCATCCGTCAGACAGGATGGTGTTCCAGGTTCTGCCCTGGTCCACCGCCATCCCTGTCCGTGCTTCTAGAAGGAGGAGATGGCAGTGGGAGCCCCCGGGGGAGGCCGGCCCCCCTTTTTCCAGGCTGGGCTCCAGCAGGGAGGATGTGAAGCTGAGGGACCCAGGATGGCTGGAGGAGGGAGCACGGAGTATCATGGACCGTGATGCATTCCCACTTGCCTCCAATGACTTGCAAGCAATATGCAAATCGTTATGCAAATCACTACAAGCCCTCTTTTATACCCTGTGGCTCAGGGGCTCCTTTCAGGAGACATGCAGGTATTTTCCTGTTTGCTCCATCATGGAACTGCATGCCCCAGCTCCCTCAGCTTCCTGGGGAGGGTTGCGCCCCTTTGTTATAAATGTGCTTTATGGGTCAATTCCTTAGATGCTTATGGGTCAATTCAGGATTCTAAGTTTGTGAATACTTTGCAACACACAGCATTTTCATAAGCTCTCTCCTATTTGACCCTTGGCAACTCTATAAAGGAGGCTGAGCAGGTTGTATGACCCCTACTGTCCTGGGCATGAAGGCATCGGGTAACTTAAGGTCAAACAGCCAGGCTGCAGCTGAACTCTCCCTTGAACCCAGGGGCCCTGACTTCAAGTTCTGGTGCTATTTACTCTAAACTTCCTAATTAAAATACTGCCTGGGCAAGGCAGGGGGGTTGGGGGGAGGGGGGAGCAGGGGAATGGTGGAGAACTAGAGCTGCAAGGAACACCCAGGGGAGGGAATACTCAATCTCGTCCCCCCCACTTCTAGAATAGTGGCAGGGTTTCTCACCCAGAGGAAAGGCCACGTCGGAGTGGTCACCAGGGATTTGTGGGTTGAAAATACTCATCAGGGGATTATGATGTGTTCCCAGGTACTTCTGGTTGAGAATTACTCATTAATTCTTTCTTTCCTTCGGCAAATACAGTCATGCATTGCTTAACAATGGAGAGATGTTCTGGAAAATGCACCGCTGTGCGCATATCTTAGTGTACTTACACACACCTCGATGGGATAGTGTATAGCCTACTGCACACCTGAGCTACAAGGTATAGCCTATTGCTCTTATTGCGAACCTGTACAGTGTATTTCGGTACTGAATATGTAGGCATCGTAACACAATGGGGAGTATTTGAGCATCTAAACACATCTAAATGTAGAAAAAGGTACGATAAAAATATGGTATTATTAATATAATCATATGAGACCACCGTATATGTGGTTCATCATTATACCGTGTATGACTGTATTTACTGAGGACCTACTATGTGCCGGGCCTTGTTCTATGCAGCTGGCACCCAGTTGGAGGCAGACGATTATCAATTGTGTTAGGGGCTATGACAAAAAGAAAACCTACTGGCTCAGACAGGGCAGTCTCTCTGAGGAAGGATGTCTAAGCACGAACCAGCCATGCAAGAGCTGCGGGGGGAGCTCTCCGGGCAGGGCTGCACCGTGGGCAAAGGGTCAGGAGCAGGAAGGACTGTGAGTTTGGAACCAGAAAAGAGGCAGGCCTGGCTGAAGCTGGCTAGAGTAAGGTTTCAAAGGGCAGATGGTCTGAGATGAATTTGGAAATGGAAGCACAAAAGAGACCAGGCAGAGGTTTAGGTAGCCTATAAGCTACCCCCAAACTTAGTGGTTTATGACCAATAGTTTGGGGTTTTTTAAATTAAACAGATTAGAATAGCATTTTACACTAAAATGTGTGGTAGTCTTCGAGCAGTAGTATGTATCAGAGTGACTTTGAAGGCTCGGCAAAGCTTGCAGGACCTCTGACGCGGCAGAGCTGGAGGGGGCCCCAGAACCTGCATTTCTAACAAGTCCCCGGTGAGAGCCACTGCTGCTCTCCTGGGCACATCTTGAGAACCACTGCGTTAAGAAGACATCACATATGTTACAGTCAAGTTTTGTTTTTTGAAACTCTTGTTTTAGTAATATACATGCTCATGCGTACTGGACCCTGCTGGAAAATGCATTTCTTAAGAGTGGGTTCTAAAAAGTTTGAAAGCCCTTGATGTAATGACTGAGGACACTTCTCTAGAAGAGAATCAGCCTTTCATGCTGTAATCGACTGTGGGAAATCTTGTGACTTCCCTAAACATAAACAAACCAGTCAATACAGGAATGAAAAATAACAAGAGATTTTTTAAAACTCTAGCTGGAATAGGAAATAAGATTCTCCTGCTGAGGCCTCAACTTGGCTTTAATTTATTAATATTATCCTACTGAACCGTCAAAAATACTGTGTTGGACTTTGGCACAGAGCCCAGGATCACACCCAGGCTGCCTGCGTCCTGGTTCAGTGAGAGGCGCATTCTGGCTGCTGTGACAATACTCCGGGCCCTGGTTCCGTCTCCATGGGGCTGCCAAGCTCCAGAAGGTTCAGCAGCATCCGGTCCTTGTGATGTGAGCCCACTTACCTGAGGTGCCCACGGCGAGGATGGTTAGACACACACACCTGTCGACGGTTCCTCTGCAGTTTAGCCCTGCTACTCCCGGGAGCTGCGCTGGCTGCAGAACCCCAAGGGAAATGCGGGGTCTCTCTCTCTCTCTCTCTCTCTCTCTCTCTAGCATTTCTCTCACTCTGCCATCACTCACCTGACTTACCTATGCAGCGCCAGGAGAAGAACTAGGGTCTGGAGTGTGAAGGACATTCGGACACAGCGAGGAGTCCACACACAGACAGCTGTCACAGTGCAGGGTGAGCGTGACAGCAGAGGTCCCTGGGAGCCTTGGTGGAGGCTCTGAGCTGAACGCACACCCGTCTCCCCAGCCACTGTGTGATCCTCTCGAGGACAGCGAGTGTGCCGTATCCATTTTCCCAGCTCTGTTACCCACCACATCCCGAAAGATCCAGCAGCTTCCTCGGAGAATCCTCCGGAGCAAGTGGCGAGAACACAGAGATCTCTAGTCTCTTTGGAAAACTCCACGTAGACCCAAGTCCACAGAATCACAAGGAAAATCCTTCCCCCACCCCACCCTCAATGGTAGTAGGTGACTATGATGCAGTCTATGGGACTTCCCTCCCAGAACTCCTTTTCTGGAAATTACCCCCTGCTCCCATCTCCCTTCTACATGGTCACTGGGGGAGTCATCCTTTAAGTCCAGTGTGACTCCTGACTACAGGTGGCTGGTCGAGGGGCTGACACCTGAGCCACACTGAGCCAATCAGAGACCTTTCAGGGATCTTTGAAATTAACACTAAAAAACAGCAACCAATGTCTTTGAATAAGGCATGAACTGTTACAGGCAGCCCCGTCTCCTGCCATGAGGGTGACAGGAGTAAAGACGTCAGAGTGCCAGTGGACAGGACGGAGCAGATGCTCAGGGAGAAGCCCACATGGCATCACAATGGGTGTGGGCCCTTCATGTCCCTGGTTTCTGAGGTCCTGCTGTATCTTTTCTGGAATACTCCAGTATTTTCTTAGTCTTTCTCTTCCACAAAATGTTCAACTTGAGTTTCTGTTGCTTGCAACCCATGGCATCCTAACGGTGCCATACTCCTCTGGGAAGTTCATACACAATTCCCTGCCTTTGGTGGAGCTGTTTCTCTGCCCAGCCCTCACGCCCACTCCAAACCGAGAGTCACCCATGGATGATACCATGAGTATATTCGAAGGAAACCAAGTCACAAGCTATGTATAAAAACAATGCTGAGAAATAAAATAGGCCTCTGATGGTAATGGCAGGTGGAGGCAAAGCCCCAGGGCGGGGCGTCTGTAACAGACATGTCCTGGCCATAGATCAGCGAGATGCTAAAGTCCAGGCTGGGAAGAACAATGAACGAATAATTTACCTTCATTCTGTTTACACTATGCTATGAAGTAAAAGCATTTATTAGCTAGAGAAAGAGCTAAACTTGATCCCAGGTATCAGTACGGTGAATATATTGACTGGCCCGGGTCCTTGTTCTAAGTACTAGATGAGTTAAACTTACACATTATTATTTCTCTAGTGGGCCACGGTCAACTCCACAATACCCAAACCACCCCTCTGCCATCTTGTACAGGCCATGCCCCTTGGGGTTTGACTCCAGCTCCAGGGGTAGCTCAGAGCTTAATCACCTCCGGCCAGTGGCTTAGCAGTCGTCACATGACACATTCCAGCCAATGAGACTCAAAGAGACATTTGTGAGAGGCTTCTGAGAAAGTTCTTATACCCACTTTAAAGAGAGACAGAGTTTGAAAGTCTACTCTCATTTTCCCCAGTGTGACGTAAACAAGGGAGCAAGAAGTCCTGACGCCTGTGACTGCCACCCTGCAACCAGGAGGGGACCAGCCTTCGGAGGAGGTTGGCACAGGTCCCTGATGTGGCGGCCAAGGCCCTACATTAGCCAACCCTGAGTAGGGGAGCTAGCGTGTTTCCGTGCTGTCAGATCAGGCCGAGCGGAGCATCCTGTGAGTAGGACTCATCCACCAGCACATTCTCTGGTCAAAGGAAGAGCAACTCAGTGATTAGGAGCTTGGACCTGGAGTATGAGAATTCTGAGTGCGGAAAGATCCCAGCTCTGCCACTTGCTGCCTGCATGAAAATTGGGCAATCTAGCCAACCCTTTTGAGCATCAGTTTATTAATCTGTACAATAGGGACATTCATGTCCCCGTGGTGGTTATCTGTCAATTTGCACTATCAAGAATCCAGTCCTCCAACTTCAAAACTCCTTTTCGGGGTCCCCTGAAGATGTAGTCTTGATGAAAGATAGAGCCTGTCATTGATACTGAACAGATAAGAAGATAAGACTCCCCCGGCCCTGGCCCAGCCAAATGGCAGGTCTTGGAGTAAGCTCAGCAAATCCTGCCTGAGGGACTCCAGGACATGGAGATGGTTGCAAGCTGTGTTGATCGTAGCAGCAGAGGTGGTACCTGGGACAGTCCACCAGGCCCTCTGGGGTCCCGACCGATTTCCACAGCCATACGTTCCAGCCTTGGACAACTCTGGAAGTCCCAACATCTTTCCAATAAACTTCGTCCTTCTAGTAATCCGAGTCCGCTTCTGTTGCTTGCAGCCAAGAGCGCTGGCAGATGAAAAGGGCCTTCTTTGTAAGGTGGTTGTGAAGCTCCGCTGAGCTCACGCTTGCAAAGCATCCCACTGAATGCTGGCCGCTGAGTCTACGTGTGCGCTCTCGAGGTTAGTGCAGACCCAGACTGCCCCATGATGGGGCCATCTGAGCCACACACAAGGTTCTGATTGACCAAAAACGGTGCACAGAATCCTGGCTGCTGAATTGGCAACTTTCTCCTCTGCGCTTAGACTTTGGCTGCCCGGGGTCTTGTGCTTGCCACATTCACCAGGAATTGGCAACATCTGATGAACACAAGGACGTGGGGGGGCACAGGCCATTCAAAAGCCAAAATCAAACAAATAAAAATGTTAAGTGACAATTTTGGCAACAAATTCTCTTTCTTAACCATGGTTGCTAGTTCCAATGTTAAAAGCACTTTCTGGGGTCTGGAAACACAGACAACAGGCAGCTCAAGGAAGTCAGGGTCGGGGAGGAGCACGGGCGGAGGTCCGGGACCAGCTCTGGAAGACAGACCTCTGTCCCAGGGACATGCTCTGTAACTGCCTTTCGGGCCTCTGTAGCACCAAGCATGCTTCGAAGTGGTTGAACCTGCTGCTCACCTGACGGGGAAGGAGTCAGGTGAGCAAGGCATGTGGCTGGCCTTTGTCATTTGGTGCATTCCAGACACCAAGTGGTCATTGCCATCAACCTCATCATCACCACCAGCATCGTTTATGCCTCCCTTACATGTATTGCGCTATCATCATGTCCCAGGGACAGGCTTAGCATTTCACACACATTAGTTCACGTAACCCTTATAAGGACCCTATGAGGCCAGAGACTATTACTCTCATAAACAAACTGATGCTTAGAGAACGTGGGTGACCCGCCCAGGATCATGCAGCCAGTAGGTGATGAAGACTCGATTCAACCCTAGGTTTGGCCAGGCCCTCAGCCATGCATCGATAACTCAGCCATATCACTCCAGGAAAGCCCCTCTCCCCCCAAAACACACACCCACACATTCTGACTCTAATTGCAGCCTGCCCTCCTCTCAGCAGGACTCCCTCTGCCACCTTAACAACCACAGAGCAGAACTTTTGCTAAAGTGCCTTCGTGTTTTTATTTGGAAGATGGGTTTTATGTCCCGGTTGGGGCTGGTGGCAGATCCTGTCTCTTCTACATTATAAACTCTTATGTACATGCCATAAAAACGTCCCCTCTGTGCTTATGGCAATATATTGATCATGGCCATTTAATCTCACGTGCAAAGTTGGAGGGTTGAGTATTCACTCTTCTGTGAGTTTGGCCTATAGGCTGAGCTTGTAAATCTTCCCTCACACACCGGGGCTGGGGTGCCAAGAAAAAGGATTATTTATGAACAGGGTTCTCGGGCGTTCTGCTGCAGATTAATTGCTTTCGAGTCTATTTAATGGAGGCCCAATGTGTCCATGGTGGAAAAATGAATCATCACCAGCCCACTTTGACGAGGAAGAGAAAGATCAGAGGAGGCACGCGTCTTTCTGAAAGGCGGCTGTACAAGCAGGCCAGGGTTGCGTCTGCAGGGGCACAGAACGGCGACGGTCTGCAGTTCTGGAGGGGCCAGCTGTGAGGACCAGCGAGTGCGCGCTCAGCCCAGGGCGGGGCTGCACCCGCAGCACCCCACCACCCCAGCCAGCAGCGCCCGACTTTTTCACTACTCTCCTCTCGTCCCAGGGAAGCAGCAACTCAGGTCAGTAAGAGGCGCTGACAGCGGAGCCTGCAGCACCGCCATTTCTCAGGCCAGACGCCGATGGCACCTATCAGGAGAATAAAAGGCTGCCAGAGACAGGAGGGAGGCCGTCCCTGGGATAAACATCTCCCGCATGCAGGAGCCTGCTGCAGAGAAGCATCTCCAGGAGGCCGCCCGCCGCCCGCTTGCCACCTGCGCTCCCGCTTCCCCCTGGACGTTTCCTTGTGTTGTTCAAAAGCTTTTCCCAGGCTCACTGGTGCTGGCCAGATCACCCCAGAGGATCGTGCCATTCCCCCTGCTTGTGCGTCGTGGCACAGGGAATGCCGCTGTGGGTCTGCGTCCTGGCTCTCTCCAGGCAAGGTGTCTTGAAGACCCACATGCTGTCGAGCTCCATTCCAAATTAAGTTACTTGAGGGAGGCCACGGTACATTGGTCCTCGCTTATTTTTTGAACAGCAAAAGGGATTATTTTGCCAAACTTAAAGTGCTAATTTTTTTTGGTCTCCTCTCCTGTGTTTGGGAAAAAAAAACAAAAAACTGTTGTGGCTGTTGCAGCCCAGGTGGATCTAAGTATCCTGCCTCCTTGTCCTGGGCAGGCATTCCTCACTGAGCTCTGGCAGAGCACGGTGACAGTGGCCAAAGAAGGAGGGTCTAGTTCTGCAACAGGTGACACAAGCAGACACCCGCCGGGGCCCTTTTCTCCCACCCTCCATACACATAATGAGTAGGACCATGAAATAGCCCCCCCGCCCCCCGCAACACCCCTCCTACAAAAGACAGACGGACAGAGTGAGGGGTGATGGAGAAGCCCTCGATGGCCTTTGGTTTGAACTCACACCACTAAGAGGCTCTAGGCCTTAAAAATTAGGAAAATAACATAATAATTGTTTTTTTACCCGAAAATCAGCTTAGAGAACCCATAGAATATTCCAAGGTGGAATTGGGGAAAGTATTCTCAACAGGAATTGCCATCTAAGCCAGAGTTTCTCAACTTTGGCACTATTAACATTTGGGGTACCACAATTCTTTGTTGTGGGGGGCTGTCCTGTGCTTTGTAGGATGTTTAACAGCTTCCCTGGTCCCCACCCCCTAGGCGCCAGCAGCATCCCCCACTTGTGACAACTTAAAATGTCTCCAGATTTCGCCAAATGTCCCTGGGGGTGGAAGTCGCCTCCACTTGAAGAACACTGCTCCGAGCAAAAATGATGCGGAGGTGAACACTCCAGGGCCCGCACAATTACTGCCCACATCACTGGGTTGCTGGGAGAACTAAATGAGACGGGAAAGGACTTCATAAAATAATCGCCCTCATCATCATCATCATCATCATCATCATCATCATCATGGCAGCAGCTACCTTTTCCTGAGTGTCTATCACGTGCCAAGCATGTGGTCGGTACTCAACACACACCATCTCTAACAAGCATTAGTGGTTATTAATGCTGGTGCCACAGCCTGGTGACTCAGAGGAATGGACAGGCAGAGCCATCGTGTTCCCCAAACGTGGGCAGGCTGCCCTCGCCGTCGCACGGGAAAGAGAAGAGAGCACGCGTTTCCTTCCTTCACAGTCAAGCTGTCAGACTGGTGACATCGCTCGACACAGGATGCGCTGCAGAACTGAGTCATACTCTCATTGGAGAATCACTGGCTGCAGTGACCACCGCCCCACCCTGGCCACGAGCACCTCGCTACACAAAGAGTGGTCCCCAAGCAGCAGCGGCAGCACCTCGGGGCTCATCAGACACTCAGGATCTCAGGCTGCACCCTGGACCTTCCAGTTCAGAGTCTTCTTCCCAACAAGATGCCCGGGTTACTTGTGCGTGCATTAAAGGCTGAGCTGCTGCTCTGTGACAGCACAGGTTGCCAGCATCTGTCACCATCTCTGAGCGTGCACAGATGGCCCGCGACATCCCTTCTCTCCCTGGATTCATTCTTCCATAAGCATTTACTGAATGCCTACCATGTGTCCTGTCCTCGTCGGGCTGACAGTCTGGTGGCCCCTCACCACCTCCAGGCACGTAACTACCGAGGTAGTCACTCGGGTTACATAGGAGGAAAATGACGCTCTACTAGATTAAGAGACCTGGGCTGGCGCCTGCTGCTAACAGACAGAATAAGAGTTTTAACTCAGACATCCTTTTCCCAAATCATGGCTCTTTCTACCGCGCCCATACTACTTTTCAACAATGCTCGGGGCAAAAATAAGAAGCAGAGGTTCCTGTTTGTCCTAACTACTGAATCATGCCAAAGGCAGGATGGGAGCCGGAGGTCACTCAGACTGACAGCTGGCATCAGTCACGAACTCGTCCAGACCCAGAGGTTCAAAGACAGTTTAATTCACCGGGGTGGGGTGAGATTTGCTCTAAGCTCTCCATCGGTTTCATCAGTTCCAAATCAAAGGCATTTAAAGACCACCCATAAAAAAATACAAAGCGACCACGGCTTCTGAGATTTTTAACGAGTCTGCACCCTCAGACGGCATCTTCCTAACCTCTTAACCAAAGTGGAGGTCCAGAACGAGTCCCGCTGTCAACGCAAAGTTCTGTCCCAAATTCCTTCCTCACCTGGGCTTTCTAAAACTCGAAAACTGTTTTGTTATCATTTAGTTTCGTTTTCTCATAAAAAGGTCCCAGACCTGGTTTTAGGCATCGAGCAGCTTCAAAGCTCTGTGATTCCAGGAAAATCACTTGAGAGCCTCGGTTTTTTCATCTGTAAAATGGAAAGAATAGAAACACTTCATAGAGTTCCTAGGGGAATTTACCAAGCTAATGTGTGTGCTGTGCTCAGCCCGAGTCCCAGCAAGTGTGCATCAGAAGGCAGCCACCTCCTCCTTCCCTTTTTCTGGTAAACATCCCAAGCGGCTGCTGAGGGCAGATGGTACCTGATGGGTCTCCCTAGGAATCCTCCAACACGTGAGGCTGAACAGAGCTGGGAGTGTGAAGGAGGCACAGCTCCATTCAAATAAAGGGGTTCAACAGTGGGGTGCTCCCCTGGCTGCCTGAAACCAAGCTTGCTGCTCTTTGGCACACGCTCAGAGGTGGGCTTTCTGTAATGCTCCAGGGAATAAGAGGACATCTATGAAACTCTCCAGCGGGGTGTGAAAGTCTGCGTGGCCACCTGACATTCTTCTGGTTCGTCCGGCTCAGACAACGCCCCACCACAAGAGCCTTAGATCACCCCTAAGACAGAAGCTGAAAATGCCAGACGTCCATTTTCCAAGCTTCCCTTGCAGCTACGGAGCAGCCACGACACGCCTCTGACCAAGACGTCAACTCGGGAGCCAGGCCCTGCAAAGAATCCACTCTGCGGAGGAAGTCACAGGGCTGGGAATGCAGTCAGCAGCCGCCGGATGCTGCAGTGCCCAGCGCTCGTGGAGTCGGCAGTGGGATTGTTTCCAGTGGCAATAATGACATCTCCGCAGCAGCCATTCTGGGGACTGAACCTGCACGGGCTGAGCCTGATTTTCTGGCTCTCCTAAAGAATCTGTGAGCTCCCCAGGTTTATTAGCAAGTTATTTCTCTGTAGAGAGAAGTAAGTGCGTATGCACCACTGATTCCCCTCCACTGTGTCCACACAGGTGCTTGTGAACATGAGGTCCTCGGAACACTCCCACTGGAGTCAACCATGGAGTAACTAGGGAATGGATGAGAAAGCAGATTCCTGGATTAGATCTCTGGGGCTGCAGTTCAGAAATATGCATTTTTACCAAGTTCCTCCCTTCCTAACTGTTACGCACACTAAAGTGTAAAAACCACCGATCTGTGGTGCCTCCTGACCTTTTCCACGTGGACAGTTGCTACCACCTGGGTGGCTCATTGTGATGAAAGGAAGAAGCTTCTGTGACCAGAGGCAAATGGCCCTGGAGGACTCTGGCTGCCCGAGGCCCCACCAAGCCACTCTGAGCATGAAGCAGCAGCACTATCTCATGGAACACCGTCTGCCTGGTGGCCATACTGTTGTGAGGTTCTGGACTATTCCAAGACTACTCAAACGGTGGTCCATGGACCATGTGATCCATGAATTGTTTATCGGTCCAAAGCACCACAACTACACAAATCAAAAGTAAGCACTGAAAAGTTACTTTGGCAATTTGCCAGATAAGTCCACAGTTGCTGAACCTTTGATACAATATTGAGGTTATATTTTGTGTGATTCTGTTTTCTATTTCATTTTTTTTCTAGTAAATGTATTTTTATTGTATTCCCCAAATCTTGGCAGAGCTAACACCTTCTGATCACCCATATCTCAACGCTCAGGTCCCTTCCACAGAGGACTTCCTTCCAAGATCACCATTACATTCCCTATGCCTAAAATACTTACTGGAATGTCATAGGTGCTCCATAAATATTGGTTAAGTGAATGTATGAGAGAATGAATGAATGAATGAATGAGAAGGTGAGAGAACACTACAGATTGGACTGTATTTTTCAAAGTTGTAAAATCTTTGGTTTTAAAAAATCCCAGAACTCCCTGATAGAGTGAAGACATCTGGAGGGCCACCCACCGACACCGGGAGCCACTCACACAGATCAACTCAGAGGCCTAGACCCGACAGAGCAGCGTGGCGTGGAACCTATTGAACGCGACAGTGAGAGAGCCAGCCTCGGTTATCCCCACTGTACTGGCTGGCTCCAACGCTCCTACAAATCATCTGAAATGCTAAATCATGTTTAAATCCCTCTGATTGTGGCCACCGGGAACTCTGAAGGACACTCGTGCATAATTTACATACTGCCAAGCTCCTAAGAGCCTCTAAATAGAGCCCCTGAGGGCTCCCAGGCACTATTTTTGAGGAGAAGGACATCAAGTGACAGATTAAATCGAGTCTGCTCTCCCAACACAGGAAAAAAAGAAACCTCACTGTCCACTTGTTGACATCTGCGACTGTCTCAAACTACATGTGCTGTCAGATGCCTCCCGGGGAAGCCATTGCTACATCGAACACGGTACACACATGCTATTGTCTCTCTCAGGTTACACAACAACTCCACTGATAACAGGTATATTTGCTCAGATTTTAATTCCTTTTCCAGATTCTAAACATAAAAAGCGTTTTAATCTCAAAGCACGAGGGAGGGAGTTGGCGTTCTGCCTGCAAATGTTAAATGACATTTGGTCACAGCACGGTTATAGTACTTAGGATGAGTTGGTCACTGCAGCGACCACGGGAGGGTCTAAAGCCAGACCCAGCAGACACAGCTCTGAGGGCAGAACAGGCTGACAGGATGATTTTCCATCCCAACTACTAGACGGGGCTAGAGAAAGCTCTATCGTAATGACCGTGACTGATTTTTATAATCTACCAAAATGGGAAGCAAAAAGCCAGAAAAGTGAGGCCTCTGACACTGTAAGTGGTTCAGACCTTTCAGGGACCCAAAGAAAAACAGCACCTGTTTTATTGTCTTGTTTTCTGCACCACCCAAAGGAGTCCACACAATTAAATATCTGAGCCAAATATTAATAACACAACCCGATGAATACAGGCTGGCACCTGAACAGCAGGCCACGAACGTGTCCACAGTGAACCTTCCAGAAGCAGGAAGATGATTCTGTCTCTGGCCCAAATGACTCACAGGCACAACTGGGCTTAGGCTCATGCACGACTTACTCTAGTCTCACATTTATTAGCTGGGGCTGCCTGTTCCAATGTTAGAATTCCCTGAGGTCAAGAAGTGCTTTTACCATTCCCACTATACTGTTCCCTTCACCCTCAACACTGAGCCAGGCGATAGCACACTCCCAGGAAATAATCTGTTTGATTCGTTGCCTGTAAGCAAGAAAAGGAATGACAGTGTTTGTCTCCCAGTTACAGCCCCTGTGCCTAGCACGCAACTGTGTAGCGAGAATGGATAATGAATGGATGGGAAGATGAATAGAGAATGATATTTTAACCATATGATATCATTTGATCCTCACAAGAACACTGTGAAGTAATAACAGTAATAGTTAACGCTTACGTTGTGCTAATTATATGCCAGCCACTATTCTAAATTCTTCATACATATTAACTCTTTTAACCCTCCAGAACTCTATGGAATAAAGACTATTATTATTTCCACTTAACAGAGGAAGAAACTATCGGAGGCATATGGAGGTCACACTGCTAGCAGGAGGTGAAACTGACTCCTCTTAGATGCTCTCAAGCACTATGCTTCTCTTTCATTAGCAACATTTTAGGAAGAAACAGAGGGCAGCAATATTAATCGGAACAAGGCTACCCACCACAGGCACACAAACCTGGGTCTGTGTTCCCTGGAAAGTGTTAAATGACAGAGCCAGGGTCTGCACCCAAGTAACCTCACTGTGAGTCCGCACTCTCAACACCCAAGTGGCACATGTCAAATCAAGCCGGTCCCCTGCAAATAACGTGTGATCGGTAGAAGAGAGGTTGTCCAGGGGGCTGAGACCAGTAGGCACTGGGTCACTCAGCACTACTCTCCCAAACTGGAGATGCCCGTGGGGCCCAGGAAAGAAAAACAAAAGCAAACCCGGAAAATGTGTGCTTCACCCCAACACTCCTGAAATCATTTTGTTTTGGTTGGAGAAGGAGAAATTTGCTGGCATCTTCTCACGTGCAGTCCCCTAGCATCCATTACAGCTTGAGCACAGGCCACAGAGAGCCTTGAGCAAAGTTCTTAGCCAAAGTTACAGGCATTACAATCTAAGCAACATTCTGGGGAAGTCTTCTCGGGAACTGGATTTTACTATGAAATATGTCGAAGAGTCTGGGGGAACTGGGGGAACCCGGGATGAAAGAGTAGAGGCCAGGACGGAATGAGAATTTATAAACGTGAAGAGGAAGAAAAGGTTGGAGCTAAGCCCTAACATTAGTGCGTGGGTTTTGGATTATGGCTTAAGAGACAACTGCTTCTGTTTTGAGAAGGCATAAGAAAGCAGGGAGACACAGGTTTGGAGTTGGGAAATGTTAGTGTCTTAAATTTAAAACTCCGTGTTAAACTGGATAAGTTGGAGAAAACAGTGTCGTTACTATGGCTAGAGAGATAAAGATAAAAATCGAGAGAAAGAAATTACAGTGCAATAATGAAGAAAACTTAAACTGGGAAAGAGAAAAGAGGGAGAAGAGAAGAGATGAGGGCGATATTCCTCCCTCTTTAATCCCCCTTCATTACTCACCACACATGTGGAGCTGCAAAGGAAAGGACGCAGGTTTGATCTGAAAAGGTTGCACAGAGTTGATGAAGTTCGCTGTGAGGACAGGGTAAAGCTACAACTATGACTCAAACTGCAGCCCCAAGAAGAAACACCTCTCTCCCACAAGCAAAAAAAAAAAAAAAATAAAATCTTTGCTCAAAAGTCAGTAGCCAGAAACCCAGAGAAATATTCCCTATAAAGTCACAGCTCAGCTGAGACTTGTGGAATTTGTAAATTACCAATATTGTGACAGGCAGGTCTTGCTCATGGGCAAATGTCAGTACCGCAGCAGGATTCTGAAACCACACCTTGCCATTGCATGTCTATCAAACAGAAACCAAAACGTGCCTTCGTCCATGAAAACTGATGGGGAGAAGCCACTCACCAGCCAAGGTTTCACGGCACACAACTTTTTTATAAAACCAAGATGTCCATCTCTGAGAGTTTTTAATCTGTTCTTTAAAAATGGAAGTTTTGCTTTTTAAAAAAAAAAAAGTGGCAATGTATAATTTAAAAAAAAAACTTTGTTGCAAGAGATTTGCTAAATTAGTTCATCTGGGAGTGCCATGGGGAAGTCGTTTGAGAGGATCTCCTTTATGAATGAAAATGAGTTTCCTGGCAGACTCCCAGTCTCTTCCAAATGCACACACTCCGAGTACAGGACTCCACAGATCTCACATCTCCTTTTTACAGAAAACATGCAAGAACTAATCACTTTTCACTGGATCCTGAAGTCCTGCTTCTTGAGCTGGCATGGGAATCTGTGCACCCTGCTGGGCTTTCTGAACATCCTACTAGTAGGTTCCAAGAACTAGCTACACTCTATTGCATGGTGATGATTTTTTTTTTTCCACGCTTAGAAAACCGCAAATGGATTTAACCAAAAGGAAGCAAAGGTTTTCTTTTTATAAATTCGATTAGCCTTTTCCACTTTCTCTACCTCGGGACATTTCCTTTGGGAGAAATTTCATACTCAGAGACCCCTTAGCGAGGCACTGTTGCATGCGGGGCGCAGTGAATTTAAGCGCAAGACGCTCAGTGTGGACGGAAGGTAGAAATCACAGGAGCTTGCAGTCGCTAGCGAAGTCAGTTTCTAAACGCCGGTGTAGGAATGGCCCTCCAAGAGAAGAAAAACGAAGTTTGCCTCCGGCAGGCTGTACGGGATTCTAGGCTGGGGCGCGTGCGGGTGGTTACCAAGCCCGCCCTCCGCTTGGCAGGGCTGAATTTCCCGCCCGAGCCGGCGCCGGGGCGCCCGGTCCCCTCGCGGCACCCGGCGCCCGTCTGGAGATAGCCCTTGGCGGTGGGCGGCAGGAGTCGCTCCCACCCCTCCCCGCCCCGCAAAGCGCCTTCTCGCCTCTGGGGCTAGCAGCTTGCGAGCGGATGCGCCGAGGGCGCACAGAGTCAATTCGGCTAGGGGCGGGGGCGCCCACCTGAGCCTGCTCCCCCAGGTCTCGGGTTCGAAGCCGCTCCGGCTTCCGAAGAGAGGTTAGGATTTGAGCGACAGCAGTTCGGTTAGGAACGGAGTTTCTGAAACTCTCGGGGAAGCGAAGTCCCCGGGTTTGGAAAAATAACCAAACCTATGGTGAGCTTTCCAAACTTGGTCTTTGCTTTATGTCATTTTTCCTAACCCCCTCCTCCCACCACTCAGCCCCAACCCTAAGAAAGTGTCCTAAGGGCTAGGGTACAAGCCACCTCAACCCTTCCTCCCGCTTCGCGGCCCCCCACCCCCCGCAACTTTCAGACTAGGAAAATACAAATAAACCCCGGGTGGTTAATGCGGGTGCATTCAGGCGCCCCCCATTCCCAAACACACACACACACTCACACACAGAGCTCACCACCCGCTCTGTCCCACCCACCTCCGGGTAGGGGAGGGACTGGGAACCTGATCTCCGGGCTCCTGCCCCGAACGTTTCCCCATCAATAACGTTGATACCATCGATGTGCCTCCTCCCCCGCCCTCGGGGCGCCGCTGCTGCCTTTTCGCCGCTTTTTGCTTGAGTAAGAAAACGAAACCTCCTCTACTGCCCTCCCAGCTTCGGCCAGGGGCCAGCGGGGCCTGGAGCCGGGGGATGGGGAACCAGGGGTGCAGGCAGCGTGCGTGGAGGCGTCCAACCTTTCTGGGGTAGGGTGCCCAACCAGCGCCGGCGGAACGGGAAAGAGGGCCTGGGGCCCATGGAAGGCCTCATCCCAGGCCCCATCCCGGACCCGGGGTCAAATTGGGCGAGAACGACATACTTTTGGGCAGAAGAACCAGGCCTCAGAGTGGGGAGCCTCAACTGCCCCTACCCTTCCTAGGATCAGCGACGGAGAGAAGAAGCCCGGAAAGCCCTTCGCTGGGAAAGGAACTGTGGCCCGCGGCCTTGGGGCACAGCCCTTCTGCCCTGCCATCCCACCAAGGACACTCTAGGCTAGGTCTCGGGAAAACTGAGGGGACGTATTGGTAGAAATAAGCATCAACCCCCCAGATGGGAGTTTGCAAAACTCGCCAAGCGCCTCCCCCGGGTGCGGGTCCTCTCGGGCCGCGAGGTCGCGACCCCGACGCAGCTGCTGCCTCACTTCGGGCTACCCCCGCTCCCAATCACGGATCGGTCCCCAGTACTCTCGAGGAACCTGCAAGTCCGAACCTTGTCACCCGGATTCCCTCAGCAGCTGCTCCCACCCGAGGCTGAGAATGCGCGACCCCATATAGAGCGCGCAGGTCTCTGGGGTCAGCAGGGCACGGGGAGGGACTCCAGTTGTGGCACCTCGCTCGCATTCGCTGCCTTCTTTCTGCCCTCTCAAAAATAAAAATTATCCCCCACTCTGTCTCCGTTTTTATTGATTTAATTATTTCTTTGCATCGCGGCAAGCGGAGCCTCGCCAGCGCCCTGACACTGCGGCGCCCGCATCAGCGAACCACGTAACTTGGGCCCGAGACAATGGCCCATAATTGATGTATTGCCATCAACAATAAAGACCAATTCTCCTCTCCCCGCCATTGCTACCATCCCCCTCCTCCCATCCCCCCTCCTCCACCTCCTCTCTCTTCTCCCCCGGCCACCGAGGGAAAGAAAACAAACAAGAAATTAGCCGAGGACGCCGAGCGCAGAGCGAAACGCCAGCCTCTACTCCGTCGAGGACGCAAAAGAACGAAAAAAGTTATTAAAGTTTGGATCTCCCCAATTAATTCGTGTCTCCTTGCCCATTTTTAATTAAACATAGCGAAGCTGCTTTTGCATGTTCATTTCGTTTGGTTGTTTGTTATGGTGTTTTGGGGGGAGGGAAAGCTTTTTTTTTTTTTTTCCTTAATCTTAATCACACATAGAGCAAGTGACGAACACGTGTGAAGCTATTCCCGGGAGCTTCCCGGTGCGCACGCGGCGCGCGCGGGAGGAAGGGTTGCGGGACAGCCAGCTCGGCTCGGTTCCTGGCAGCAAGCGGTGTCGGGGAGGCCCGGACTTTCAAGAAGCCAAGATTCTTAGAGATGGATCCGGGCGGCTGCAAACGCGGGCATAACCGGGGAAATGAGTGTGCAAGTGCACACAGACGCGTTCGTGTACCTGGGAGAGTGCGGGCTGCTGTGTCTGCGAGGGCTCTTGTTTGCGGGATGGGGGGGGGTAGGTGCGGGATTTACACGTGCTCCTCTACACGTTCCCGGGGGTCTAGGGGAAGTGAGTCGCTCGCACCCCAGGAGCGCGCAGATCCATCTTTGCCGAGGGATCTCTTTAAATATTCAGTGAGAAATAATGGCATTTGAAGCACCACCTATGGAAACATTATTATCTTCATTCTTCAACATCAGCCCCACTGATAGCTTCGTTTGTCTTTTTATCAAAATCTACTGTACCCAACAGGACCTGGGGAGAAAGGGAGAGCGAGGCGCAGAGGGAGTGTGTGTGTGTGTGTGTGTGTGTGTGTGTGTGTGTGTGTGTGTGTGTGTGAGAGAGAGAGAGAGACTAATGGGAACAGAGGAAAAGAAGAGAAGAAAATAAGAGAGATTGGAAAAAAGGTGAAAAAAGGAAGGACAGGGAGAAAGAAGAAGGGACAAGTTGTATCAAGGGAAAAAGTCCGCAGATGGACAACAGAAACATTCACTCACACACAAAACCTTTAGACATTTAAAAAAGAAAAGAAATGACTAAAGAAGCCCAGAGAAAGAGAAAAGGGTCATTTAGGGGAACGCGGCAAGGGTCCCGAGTACCCGAAGCTCTGCTCGGGAGACTGGTGCCCACTTCGCGCGAACCGACCGTGGCACCATCCAGACTCAGGGGCGCTCCCAAATTGGGGCGTCCTCAGGAGCCCTCTCCTTTCCCGATTATGAGATAGGGCAGGGATTGTGTATCCGCACCCCCTCCTCCCCCATTACGCAGCCAAAGTTTAGTTTAGTTTAGTCCTTCGGGCACAGGACTTCGGGAACCTTGGAACGCGGAGACCCCGAGGCGCGAGGGGATAGACTAGCTGAGCAGCGGACCGAGTCTCAGGTTCGCGGGCGCCTGCGCCGCGCAGAGGGACCGCGCTCCCGGCTCCGGGGCGCTGGCAGGAAGGCTGCATCCCCGCTCCGGGAGATGGAGATAGAGCGAAAAGTTTGGGCGCCGCGCGCGGCAAGTGCCGGAATACTGGAGGCGAGCTTCCGCGTCGCCAGGCAGCCGCGGACAAGGACCCCCTCCACACTCACACCCCCGGCTCGGCGCCAGCACCTAGACTCCTTACGCTGGTGCGCTGCCCCCTCCCCCAGGGCATGGAGTCCAGGGGTCCCGGGACTGGACTTGTCCAGGACCAGGCTTGGCCGGGCCGAACCTCCCCAGGCCGGGAGCGGGCTGCTGCGTACCGGGTTAGCAGCAGCCCCTCCCCTCCCCCCGGCCGGAGCTGAACTCGGAGCCCAGGCGGGTCCCAGCTCTCCGCCCGCCCTGGGCTCGGCGGCGCCACCGCCGCCTCCCCGCGGAGTGACGCGCCCTGCAGCCAACCGGGGCAGCCGGGGGGGAGGTCCGGGAGGGGTCCTGGGCGGAGCCGAGCCGCCCCCTTATCCCACGGGCTCGGGGCTGCTTCTCCCGAAAACTTCAGCCCTAATTGTCCTGGGAATGTCCGAGGTAGAGAAAGGGAGCGAGGGAGCAAGCGAGAGGCTGGAGGATCAGGGCCCCTTGCGGGGAGGGGATGGGGTGGTGGAAGAGCTGCCCCTCCCCCCTCCGGTTCCAAACCCATCACGTTCCCAAACCTTTCCTGGATCCTCTTCTCCGCGCCCCCGCGAGCCCGGGATCCAGGGGATGGAGAACTCGGGGCGAAGGAGCGCCGAGCCAGGCTGCGGGCGGGAGGGAGGCCGAGCCGTGGGCGGGAGGCGGACCGGCGTGGGGCTGGCTCTTCCCCACTCGCTTATTTTTTTTTATGGGGGTGGGGGTGGGCTGCTTGCTGGTAGCTCTTAAAGAAACGAAGAAACACTCACGAAAAGGGACGCCCGCCCCCCAAATCCCGCCACGGGACTCCCTCCCCCCGCGGGCTGGCGCGCCTTGCGCCCGAGTTGGGAAGTTCGCAGCGCGCCGGCAGCCCGGGTCCCCAGTCCCCGCCGCCCGGCCCCACCCCCACCCGGGGCGGCTTAATTCCGGGGAGGGCATGCTAATTTGGGTCGGCCCAGCCCGGGATGGGGGGGGCGGGAAGAGGGAGAGAAGGAGGGAGGGAGCGGGGGGCGCCGGCCGGGGCGCCGGGCGCGCAGTGGAGAGGAGGCCGGCCCCGGCGGCCCGGCCGCGGAGTCCCGGGCGGTCGCAAAGAGGGTTAACCCAGTGTCGGGCGGCGCGGCGCGCAGAGCCAGCCCCGCGGCCGGCTTATTGGGCCAGCGCGCGGAGAGACAGGGGTCTGCAGCAAATCACGAACTAATTGATTAAGGCGAGCGGGTTTGAATAGCGCTGGCCCCGTGCCAATCGCCTTTCAAAGAGCCCCTCTATGATTAATCGCAATGCATTATTGATAATCATAATTATAGCAGGACACATGCGCGCTGCGCCCGGGGCCGGGGAGCCGGGGAGGGGGCGGGCGGGCCGGCGGGCGGGGGGAGCCGCCGCCGCCGCCGCCGCTCGATTTCCGTAATTTTGAGAAGATTTTTTTTTAGTAATTTTTTATTCTGCCCCAGCTGATGTTTGAGCCAGCATGTCGCGGAGGAAGCAAGCGAAGCCTCAACATTTCCAATCCGACCCCGAAGTGGCCTCGCTCCCCCGGCGAGATGGTGAGTGCTCCGGCCCGCGCAGCGGACACAAACACACACACGCACTCACACTCACGCGCGCGGGGACCCACGCACACGCGGCTGGCCCCGGCACCCACTGCCCCGCCGCCGCCGCGTCCCCGCTCGCCTTTTCGAATGGGCGTATTTTTTTTTTTTTCCTTTTGAATTTTCAATTTGCCTTTGCTGGGCTTCCCCTCTGCCCTGGGGAAGCGAGCACATCTCCCGGCAGGATCTTTCCGGAGTTGCTGGATCCTCCCCGGGGAGGAGGGAGGGCATGCTGGCCTTGCTGCTCCGTCCCGGTTTTTCCGGGGAACCGAGCCGCGGCCAGGACCCTAGAGCCCCGCGAGGCGCGGGTGCGAGAGGAGGTCGTCCGCGCTTACCCGCGGGGACCCCTCGCGCTCCCCACGCGGCTCCCGGGGCCCCCGGCCCGGCCTCTGCCGACCGGCCCTGCTGCCAGCGGGAAGGAAGTTTACTACGGGCGCAGGGCTGAACTCCGAGAGTGGGGGGAGCTCCCCGCGCCCCCCTTCCCCAAGCTCACACTCCCCTTCGGCCCGCGCGGCGGAATGGGGTGCCTTTGGGGGTTCGGATCTGCAAGAAGGTGGGGACCTGTGTCGGGGTGTCCGCGCCTGCACGCTGGGGTCGCGGCTGGGCTGGAGAGTGTTCCTTGCTGCCGGTTGATCCCGAGACGGTGCCGGCGGCCTGGGGAGGTGTCGGGTCTGGCTTCCTAAGTTTACGGATCTTTTCTCCCAGCACTTGCACCCTCCGCCTCCCAAAATCTTTGTATTCGGCATGCATCCTCTGCGGATCGTGGTGCTCCACGCTTACAGATGGGTCGGGAAAGGAGTCTTAGGACAGTTTTTCAGGGCTTGGGGGTAGCCAACCAGAGGAGAATCCCCTGAAACAAGGGCACTCGCTTTCTCCGCTGGAAGCGACAACTGTGGGTCCCGAAGGGAATGAACAAGTCCAGAACAAAGTTTGTGTGCAGGAGTTAAGGTTGAGAGTGGGGAGAGATCCGGGCAGGGAACTGGGGGTGCCGAGGGAGGACACCTGGAATCCCCCCTTGCCCCTGAAGGTGTTTCACTTTAGTGACCGCCGAGCTCCCAGGCCCAGCGCCGCAGGCGATGGAGCGGCGCCCCTGCTCGGCTCCCGGGGTCATCCCTGCACGACGCTGGCCTCTGGGCTGCGGGAGGACGAGGGGCAAGCCCAGCCGGGTTTCCGCGGCTCGGGATGCCTCTCTGGATGCCCACGTCCCGGGCCGCATTTTGGGGTATGGAGGAGAGACCCCAAAGCGTGCCCTCAGATCGGCACCTCTGTCCACCACGCTGTGCGGCCACCCGGGCCTCACGGCCCCGGCTCCCTCCCCAGAGGCCTGCCTCTCATAGAGCTAGGGCGCGGCGAAGCAAGGGACCCCTGCTGCCTTTCCCCTGGCTCAGGGACAGGGGACTCCTGGCTTGGGGGCCCTCTAAGAAATTGGGAGACTTGAGGCCAGCTGAGAAAATTGTGTACAATATTCCCCCCACCCCGCGCGCGCCCCTAGTACTTTCTCAAGCTTGAAGCCTTACCCAGAGTCTCCGCAATTTCTCAGTCCGCTGAAGAGCCACTGAACCCCGCTTTCCATCCCAAACGCAAGGGTAAATCGAGGTGAAACTACCCAAGGCCGCAGCAACAACTCCGAGCATTTTTCCGGGTTTTCCCGGCTGGTTTCTTCTGCTTCTCGCCCCCATACTCGCCTTTCCTAAAGTTTCTGCTGAGACCTTTTGCACTGTAATACTGTTCAGGTTAGCGATTTGTATGCGAAATACCAAACTACAGAAAAGATAGGATTTTTTTAGTCTATTTTGTAAACATGTACTGATTTTCTACATTTTCCTCCCCCCCAAAAAAAAACGCCTCGGGCTTCGCGGAGAAATGCATGCTAGATCTTTGCCTTTCGCCTTCTGGATTCGGAATTTTTAATAGTTAAGCCTTCTCATAAAGCAATAGCATAAAAGGAGTTCACTACCTCTTACCATTATTATTTATTAGTACTATTTTTTTTTTAGTTTATTTGAGCTTTGAGGTAAGTTAATTAAGTAACTAAATCAAGTTTCTTTTCTTTCTCTTTTCTCTCTTTTCATTTCTTTCTCTTTCTTCTTTCCTCCGTTTTTTCTTCCCAAAAGCTGATTCATTGTCCTAAGAAGCAGTAAACTATGTTAGGGACACTCTAGGAAACACCTACCCCCTCCCAGCCCTCTTCCCTCACCTCTCCCCACCCCCTCCTCTTTTTCTTGGGTAGTAATGGTTTTAGGTTATGACTGTTTTTACATGGTTGAACAATAAGTTTGGGAGAAGTTGCCTAGAGGGTAGATTTTGTAATAGGGTTACAGGATTTAGTGTGTTGTAATAATATTAGTACACAAGTAATCCTCCCCAACGCCTGACTACAGGAAGGCCTAACCTACCCAGGTCTTTTTATTTGGGAATAGTTGTGAGATAAATGAAATTGAAAGTTCATGACATCTCAAGGTTAGCTTTTAAAAGCCGCCTTTTCTGCAGTGAATTCGGCGATCTCATTTTCCTCCCACACATAACACATACTTCTAGGAGCTGTTGGTTTTTGTTTTGTTCTGTTTTCTGCATGTATAAAGGTGGTTCCATTTTTAGAAAGCAAACCCCTCTTCAAACATCCTGGTTACTTTTTCTTATGTCTTGAGATGGTCTTAAAATATGGCAAATGAAACATTGAACATACTAAATTAAATCTAGTTTATACTCTTCTTGTATGCCAGCACCTCACATTTCAGGACTTCCATGCAGAGTGGGACCTAGGAAAGTTGGGAGACGGCAGTTGAAGTAGCTCTGAAGGATGGGTGCTGAGGCTGAAAGCAGCTAGGGCTGCCGTGTCCTGGGTCCTGCGTGTTTGAGTGTTTGTGTGTGCTTACAAAGAAAACCCAAGCCACTCTAAGCAGCCACACTGATAGCTTCATCGGAGCAAGTTCAAAAAAAACAAGAGTGCTTGGTTAATCTTAGGATGCTGATATTTTATTCTGCTTTAGTGCAGCTGTAATGACCAAAACACTCTAAAATAATATTAAACTTGGTAATTTTTCTGTTTCTTATGAGACCAAGATTGTGGCAAATATGACTTGTCTCTTAAACGATATTCAACAAGTCTCGAATTACTTGTAGAAAGATGACTGCCACTGGAAAGATTGTTCACTGAGATAAATAATCCTGAGGAAAGGGAATATTAGAATCTAATGATTTTATATGTGGGTCTTTTACTATAGATTGAGATTTCACTGGTGTGTGTGTATGTGTGTGTGTGTTGGGTTTTTCTTCCTTTGACGGTGTTTTTAAGATTCTTATAACTATGAGCGTGGCCCATTCAGGCTCCATTCATTTATTAAGAAAGTTTTTTGGTGCTCAGCTTTCTTAAAGAAAAGATAATATTGAAAGAAAAATAAAAATCATGAATTGCAAATAAAACACTGACTTTCCTATGAAGTATCATAAAAATTCCTCTTATTTATATTAATAATGAAATTCTATCATTTACCAACGTAATTTACTCATGTGAGCAGCTTAATAGCAACACATTGATTTCTGGGCCCAAAAGGTTAGGGGAACTATAATTAATTGCTTTTTTTGAAAAACCGACACCTGCAAGATAAGGAAGTTGGAAAGAATTCATGTTTAAATCAGGCCTATTTTAAGTTTGGCATAATGGAAGATTCTGGATGAGAAAATGCAAACTATGTTTTGAAATTGCTTCAGGCTGCAGACACTTCCTAAAATGTTAAAAACACACACACAAACAAGCAAAGTCTAGCTGGGCATGAGATCGTGTGTGTGAAGGTGAATTTGTGCTGTTGAATGTTTTGTTGTTTATTTTATATCAAGTTTCCCCTATAGTTCATAGGCGCAAGTGCCAACTTACAGGTTATTCTTCAGGGGCTTTATTTCTTTTCTTTATGCTTTTGGAGGTAGCCAGTTGTTTTTTACCAACAGAGTCCTTTGGAAGGCAGAAACTCACATTTTTATTGTGGAGCTCTTCCTGGGACCTGGGGAAGAAATAGACGGACTGGTTAAGTTTTTTGAAATTGTTAAAAGCTGAGCTCTGTGTAGGAAGCAGAACAAATTCCTTCTACAGCCTTAACCAGGTTTTTCTAAGATATATCTTGGTGCAGATAGCACTATATTTCAAAACATTCTTCAACTATTAAAACTGAAGTAGTTGAGCGGTTTAGCGAAAGAGATGATAAGTTAACTGGAGAACCGACACCCCTCCCCCCAAAAAAGAAAAAAGTTTGTGTGCCAGGCTTTGGAAACCTAGATGTGTCGAGCTGTTTTAACCTTTGCTAGCCTCCTCCCATGCAAAGGTGACAAGGTCCAGATCATAATATGTCCTTCAGTATCTTCCCAGTGACCCCCAAATTGAATCTTGCTAGTCACTTAGCAGGAAGTTAGTAGTTTATTTTAGTTTCACCTTATCAGCTTGGCTTCTTTTCCTAACCTTATTCCCCTGTCACCCTCAGATGCCAGACCCCCAAAGGGGAAGATTGACAGGTAGTTCCCATAGCTCAGTTTTACCCTCAAACAACAGGGATTTAGTTTCTTGTGCCTTTGCCAATGTTTATGTAGTCAAAGTTTAGATCTCGCCTTAAGGAGTCTCTCTTTTACGCGTCACTGGAATAGGAAAGCCACAAAGAAGTTTTTGAACAAACCCTTGCAACTGGAACCCCATCTAGTGTTCAGTTTGATTCATCCATGGGAAAGACATTTTCTCCCTTTCATTTATTGTATACGTTAGGTGGGCTTGGATCACCGTTTTGAAAGGAGTGTCTTGTCACTTCCTCGGAGATTTCACTTGTATTCTTCCACGCGAGAATACGCTGATCCTGGTCAGACCACTCAGCGAACTTGCAGAGTACCAGTAAATTGGTTATTTGGTTGCATATCACATAGAGGAAACTTTAGACGTTACGGAAAATACGCACAGCAAATGTCGTAGTATTTGAATTTTCTTTGCAATCTTAAGTTGTACATTCAGATTCAGGCTTTTCCCAGGTCTATGCAAAAATAAAAATAAAAAAGATTAAAAATCAATCAATCAAATCTGTTTGCAATAGCTTTTCCAAATAGGTCTAAGAAAAGGAACAGCCTGTTAAAATTATGTGCTCCAAAGCCACTGTCGTGAGAGGTTCTATTGAAAAAACGTTAATGCAGTGTTAAGGTAATGGCAAGTACAGTGAGTATCTTTTTGAGGAGCTCCAAAAAAGAAAACTAAATCTGGTAGAGTAAGGTGGTTGTGTTTGCTTTTTGTTGTTCTGTTTTGTTTTTTTCCTTTCCTGGCTGGCTAAACCTTTCTGTGTGGGGGCACGGTTTTATTTTTATTTTCTCAGTAGACAGATACGTTGGAACACTTCAATTTTCTCCTTCCGATTCTGTAGTGTTTGGTTCAGATGATGGAAAACTGACAAATCTGAATTAGGCATCAAGTACCTAAATAGTGCAACAGGAACTAAAACATCCGGGATTTTTGTATAAATTTGGTGGAGGTATAAGATCACCCTCTCCACCTCCCAAAAAAAGGCCCAGAAAATTCCAGATAGCTTTTTGTGGGTACATACTTAGAAAGCCATTGCTTCTTAAATTTTCCTGTCTGACTAGAATTACAAAATGACTTTAATTCTTTAATTTGTATGCAAAATCCATAGAAAAGGAACTGGAATGTTATTTTCACCATGGTACAAGGAACAAGGCAACTGTATTTACTATAATGGGGTCACCAGTTGCAATCCTGTGTAACAGATTATTGAGAAAGATACAAGATAGCAGACGATCAGAAAAATGAATTAGAACATGTTCCCCTGTGTGTGTGTGTGTGAGAGAGAGAGAGAGAGAGAGAGAGAGAGAGAGAGAGAGAGAGAGAGAGAATGTGTGTATCTTATTACAACTTAAACTATTCCCTTTGGTAGTTAAAGATTCAAACTAGTCCTCATGTTTTGTCTTCTTGTTTTTAAGCTGTTTCATTGGAATTCTGTTCAGAAAGCAGATGGATTTAAAGTTAAGAATTATTATAGTGTAGCGACACCTGCTTTTGAAATAAATCAAAATAGATACCAGGATTTTGGGGGAGTAAGAGTGTTCATAAACATCAGGAAATTAAATTAGTCGACTCTACAGTAAGATCAAATGTCAGCTTATTAAAATGTTGTGAAAATCTAAGTTAAAATATGGGTAACTTTTTAACACAATCTTTTTCTTAGAAGCAAGCAAGCATTTATTTTTAAGTGCCTTTATTTTCTGTCCAGTTAACACAATCCTAAATATAAAAATGTTCAGGCTGAAAAACTTGAAAATTCTCAAGTGAGTTTTTGAGGCTGCACAAATGCAGAATTCAAGTGCAGGAAAGTAATAATCGGTTAAATCCTGTAAAGTAACCTTTCTTTTATTTTCTCTATATATTATGAGAATATCAGATGTTTGCAAGTTATAAAGAATTAAAATGTCCTTTAATCGTGAGCACAGATGTGCTAAATATTTGAAGCAACTACATTGTAATGTGTACAATTGATGAAGTCAGTTTTCTGATTTCCCTTGCTAGTTATTTAGTTCTGAATCTGTCATTATTTGTCTAAGCCCAGCTGACCAAGCAAAACTGTGTTTTAAAGTGGCTTTATGTTTTGATAAATGTGAGCTGGTTGAAAAGTATTTTCCACTGAATGCAGAGCTTAATAGAACATGCTGACATAATAGTTTTAATGCATTTTGTTGAAAATGTGTGAACAAACAGAATAGCTTTTGTTCCTTCATAATTGGCTGTAAAAGTAGATGGAAACATAACCATTACATATGGAAATGTGCAAAGAGAAAGAAATAACATTTCTGTTGAATATATTAGGAATTGCATTTCCTAGTTTAAAATAAGCGTCTAAAATGGATGCATCATTTAAAATTGGTTGTCAAAATAAGAAGCTTTAAACAGAATTTTTGTCACATTATTTTTTTCCCAAGTTAAGCAACATAACTTTAGCAAATTTCATCTAATATTTTGTTTATATGATTTTAAGCCAAGGGGTAGAGACAGAAAAAGGTGCTTAAAACAGCACCTTCAACGTGCATAGGAATCCAGTGCCAATTAGGATGATTAAACATTAAATTAAAACTGAATCATTATTGGTATTTTCTGCTACAACTAAGATTTGTTTGCTGTTGTTAATGCATTTTGCACTATACCCTTGTGGAGATTAAAAGATGGGTATTAGAAAAGCTAGCTTGTTACGTATAACTTAGCTACTCAAATAACACTCCCAGTGAATAAAGTGTGCATACATTTGGCATACTTTACCAGGGGTTCTAATCAACTTCGCATCACTCAAGGCAAATAGAGTTAAGGAATTTTCAGAAGGTAGTATTTACGTATTAATTTTATTTTCTGGAATGCAAATCTACTCAAGCTCTTTTGATGTTTACTACAAAAAGGCACATGGCTGACTCTTTTGAGTGGACTCTGAAGTTTACTGAAGAAAGCAACATTTTGATTTTGCATTTATTCATATCTGCAATTACTTTTTTCCCCTACAAGTTTTCTGGGAGATTCAATTTGGAAGTCATGGAAACTACCTATTATCTGATTCAGTTCTGCAGAAAAGCATGCAGGGAGGTAATCCTTGAATTAAACAGTTTTTTTTTTTTTTTCACAGCCTTCGTAGATGACCACACACCATTTGTACAACAGAAGCTGGTGCTCCCCATGCTGGGCAAACAATGGGGCGCCATCCTGTCTTTGAATAGGGTGTTAGCTTGGAGTTGGAGATTTTTATGTTTAATTTACAAATGGATCTTAGTGAGAAGACATCTGAGCAACCAGTGGAAACAAACATGAAATAAAGGGATTTTTTTATAATAAAAGGTTCAGGACAATCTGTTAAACAATTGATAACAGTTAAGAGCAAACTGTTTTTAAAGGCATTCAGGCTAGGAGAATTGCAAAGCATTTCCAAACTCTAAACCAAGAATTATTTTTTAGGGGATGGGAGCACTTCCCCTTAACTGCATATCCTTTTTTAAGTTGATACATAATCAGACATGTAAATCTTGTGCCAGTTTTTATGGATGTAAAGAGCATTTTTGATGAAATATGTAAGAGGCATAACGTTGCTATGTGGAGCATATAGTGGCATATATTCCTTGATTAGTGGAATTGGAGCAGGATTGCATTTTTTTAATTTTAAAAATAAACATGCCATGGGGTGATACATGGGTGCCAGGCAGGCCTGGTAACGGGTTATGATCATTGTGTTCCTCTTCACTGTATGTGTGTAGCCTTCTCTTTTGTATCCCAGTGCGTCTTGAGCAGTGATCTGGAGGATTTGTTACTGATGGGACTGAAGTGTGTTTGTCATGGATCAGACTTAGCTCAGGTTCGGGGAAGGGGCTTGAGGTGATTTTCAAATTGTCAATCTATAGCTTGGTGATATGCACTTTTTTCCCCCTTGTCAACAACTGATTGGAACCTGAATGACTACAAATTAGTTTAGTGACAGAACAAACTGTCACAGATATCTTTGAATCAGTTGAAAATGAATAAGGTTGACAGAAACTCAAGAGCCTAATAAGTCACCAGAATGGTTGCTGGACCCCTCTCCGGACCAGCAGACAATAAGGTGTATAAAATATTGGAAATCAATATTCTGCTATGGCATTTCATTATGCACTAGAGTCTTCCGTTCATAGTATTTTATATTTTGATGAATTATCTGAAGACCGTGACTATCTGAGATACCAGATTGATAGTAATTCCTCCATACCCTTAAAAATGAATTGCGAACGTTCTTAGGTAATATTGATTGGTTTTTAAGGGCTTCAGTTTTGAGTTTTGCAGGTCAAAAAAAAAAATTGATTGACTTTTTTTTTCTTGGCAAGTCATAGGTGACTTGTGTGTCCTGGTTCCCTTTCTAACCCCTGCACCCTTTGATGTTTGCAGGAGACGTGGAAAAGGGTCAGCCGAGCCGCACCACTAAGAGCAAGGACGCCCACGTCTGTGGCCGGTGCTGCGCCGAGTTCTTTGAATTATCAGATCTTCTGCTCCACAAGAAGAACTGCACGAAAAATCAATTAGTTCTAATCGTAAATGAAAATCCAGCCTCCCCACCCGAAACCTTCTCCCCCAGCCCCCCTCCCGATAATCCCAAGGAACAAATGAATGACACAGTTAACAAAACAGATCAAGTAGACTGCAGCGACCTTTCAGAACACAGCGGACCTGACAGGGAAGAGTCCATGGAGGTGGAGGCCCCGGCTGCTAACAAAAGCGGCGGCGGCGGCCCTTCCAGCAGCGGCCCCAGCGGCGAGGCCCCCGGCTGCAGGAGCAGCGCCTCCCCAGGTACCTCAGCACTCACAACCTCTCTACCTCAACTCGGGGACCTGACAACACTGGGCAACTTCTCCGTGATCAACAGCAACGTCATCATCGAGAACCTCCAGAGCACCAAGGTGGCGGTGGCCCAGTTCTCCCAGGAAGCGAGGTGCGGCGGGGCCTCGGGGGGCAAGCTGGCGGTCCCCGCCCTCATGGAGCAGCTCCTAGCTCTGCAGCAGCAGCAGATCCACCAGCTGCAACTGATCGAGCAGATTCGACACCAAATACTGCTGTTGGCTTCTCAGAACGCAGACTTGCCAACATCTTCCAGTCCTTCTCAAGGTACTTTACGAACATCTGCCAACCCCCTGTCCACGCTCAGTTCCCATTTGTCTCAGCAGCTGGCGGCAGCAGCTGGATTAGCACAGAGCCTCGCCAGCCAATCTGCCAGCATCGGTGGTGTGAAACAGCCGCCCCCCGTCCAGCTACCTCAGAGCACTTCTGGCAGCACCGTCGTTTCATCCAACAGTGGCTCTTCTCCCAATATCAACATATTGGCGGCCGCGGTTACCACCCCGTCCTCGGAAAAAGTGGCTTCGAGTGCTGGTGCCTCCCACGTCAGCACCCCAGCAGTCTCAGCGTCATCCTCACCAGCTTTTGCAATAAGCAGTTTATTAAGTCCTGCATCTAATCCACTTCTACCTCAGCCGACCCCCGCTAACGCCGTTTTCCCCAGCCCTTTGCCCAACATCGGAACAACCGCGGAGGATTTGAACTCCCTGTCCGCCTTGGCCCAGCAAAGAAAGAGCAAGCCACCAAACGTCACTGCCTTCGAGGCGAAGAGTACTTCCGACGAGGCGTTCTTCAAACACAAGTGCAGGTTCTGCGCGAAGGTCTTCGGGAGCGACAGTGCCTTGCAGATCCACTTGCGCTCCCACACCGGGGAGAGGCCGTTCAAGTGCAACGTCTGCGGAAACAGGTTCTCCACCAAGGGGAACTTGAAGGTCCACTTTCAGCGCCACAGAGAGAAATACCCTCACATCCAGATGAACCCCTATCCCGTGCCCGAGCATTTGGACAATATCCCCACCAGTACCGGCATCCCCTATGGCATGTCCATTCCTCCAGAGAAGCCGGTCACCAGCTGGTTAGACACCAAACCGGTCCTGCCCACTCTGACCACTTCGGTCGGCCTGCCGTTGCCCCCGACCCTCCCCAGCCTCATACCCTTCATCAAGACGGAAGAGCCAGCCCCCATCCCCATCAGCCATTCTGCCGCCAGCCCCCCGGGCTCGGTCAAAAGTGACTCCGGGGTCCCCGAGCCGGCCACGAGAAACCTGGGTGGGCTCCCGGAGGAAGCTGAAGGGGCCACTCTGCCACCCTCCAGTGGCAAAAGTGAAGAGAGTGGCGCAGTCACCAACTCAGTCCCAACAGCCGGCGACGGCTCCCTGAGCTCCCCGGCGGCCGACTGTGGCCCAGGCAGCACCGCCACTTTCCCCAACCCTTTGCTGCCGCTCATGTCCGAGCAGTTCAAGGCCAAGTTTCCTTTCGGGGGACTCTTGGACTCAGCCCAGGCCTCAGAGACGTCCAAGCTTCAGCAACTGGTAGAAAACATTGACAAGAAGGCCACTGACCCCAACGAGTGTGTCATCTGCCACCGGGTCCTCAGCTGTCAGAGCGCCTTGAAAATGCACTACCGGACACACACTGGGGAGAGGCCCTTTAAGTGCAAGATCTGCGGCCGGGCTTTTACCACGAAAGGGAATCTTAAAACCCACTACAGCGTGCACCGCGCGATGCCCCCGCTCAGAGTCCAGCATTCCTGCCCCATCTGCCAGAAGAAGTTCACGAACGCTGTCGTCCTGCAGCAGCACATTCGGATGCACATGGGAGGCCAGATCCCCAACACCCCGGTCCCCGACAGCTACCCCGAGTCCATGGAGTCTGACACAGGCTCCTTTGATGAGAAGAATTTTGATGACCTAGACACCTTCTCTGATGAAAACATGGAAGACTGTCCCGAGGGCAGCATCCCCGATACGCCCAAGTCTGCAGATGCGTCCCAAGACAGCCTGTCGTCTTCGCCTCTGCCCCTAGAGATGTCGAGCATCGCTGCTTTGGAAAACCAGATGAAGATGATCAGTGCCGGCCTGGCGGAGCAGCTGCAGGCCAGCCTGAAGTCGGTGGAGAATGGCTCGGTCGAGGGGGACGTCCTGACCAACGATTCGTCCTCAGTGGGTGGTGACGTGGAGAGCCAGAGTGCGGGCAGCCCGGCCATCTCAGAGTCTACCTCTTCCATGCAGGCTCTGTCCCCATCCAACAGCACCCAGGAGTTCCACAAGTCACCCGGCGTTGAGGAGAAACCGCAGAGAGTGGTCCCAAGCGAGTTTGCCAATGGTTTGTCCCCCACCCCAGTGAATGGTGGGGCTTTGGATTTGACATCTAGTCATGCAGAGAAAATCATCAAAGAAGATTCTTTGGGGATCCTCTTCCCTTTCAGAGACCGGGGTAAATTTAAAAATACTGCTTGCGACATTTGTGGCAAAACATTTGCTTGTCAGAGTGCCTTGGACATTCACTATAGAAGTCATACCAAAGAGAGACCATTTATTTGCACAGTTTGCAATCGTGGCTTTTCCACAAAGGGTAATTTGAAGCAGCACATGTTGACACATCAGATGCGAGATCTACCATCACAGCTCTTCGAGCCCAGTTCCAACCTTGGCCCCAATCAGAACTCCGCAGTGATTCCCGCCAACTCGTTGTCGTCTCTCATCAAAACAGAGGTCAATGGCTTTGTGCATGTTTCTCCTCAGGACAGTAAGGACACCTCCACCAGTCACGTCCCTTCTGGGCCTCTGTCTTCCTCTGCCACATCCCCAGTTCTGCTCCCAGCTCTGCCCAGGAGAACTCCCAAACAGCACTACTGCAACACGTGTGGCAAAACCTTCTCCTCATCGAGCGCCCTGCAGATTCACGAGAGAACTCACACTGGAGAGAAACCCTTTGCTTGCACTATTTGTGGAAGAGCTTTCACGACAAAAGGCAATCTTAAGGTACGGGCTCCCTCTGCACCTCACCCCTCCATCCGCCCTTCCTCATTGCCACTGACTGTAATGCATGCCCCTGGGGTCATGGGCCCAGATGTTCAGGGAGAGAGTTCTCACGAGGGAGCCTGCTGCACGTGGCTGACTGGGGAGAAACGTGGGTGCCTGGGAGGGTCAGGCTCGTGGCAGGGACAAGAGCAGGCTGCAGCTGGCTGCATGTCAGCGCGCGTTGAATAATTTGGTACCTAAGCGAAGCAGCGGCCTCTCTCTGTTGTCTCGCTAAGTGCACCAAATGAATTGCTTTACCTACCAAGTAAGACAGCCTGGCGTTGCCATGGGGTATTGATTAAAGACCTCCGTGTGGCCCGAGTGCTGCCTGGATCACTTAATAATTATGGTTCTCCTCGGTGCATGCATCTATTTTTCATAACCGTGCAGTCCAGCACAGTTTGTCTGTCTAAAAACAATAACGTCACTGCTCTGCTAATGGGTATTATGATAATTGATTATACAACATTTCCTACTGATATGTGTTGGAAATAAAGTAAATATGCTTAAGTTCTAGAGCAACAGTTGAGCACTCTTGGTGTGTACATTTTTCTGTTGACAGAGCATTTCTCTGGAGGTCGCTGCCAGTAATGTGAGATGAGTAATTACTCTCTGGCTTTTCTTTGAGTACACGGGCCCTCCAGTGGGCAATCAGTGAGGGGTACTCTCTTCCTAGCTGGAAAGGACATTTATAGGGTAAAGGGTGTCAGATACAATACTTACCATTGCAATGAGAGTGGACATAACAATTCTAACCCTGAAAGGAGCTATCTGCGACTGACTGGCTTGCTCGAGGCCATTATAAGCTAAATATGGGCAATAAAAAAAGAGTAAGTAAGGCATCTCTGCCCAGGAAGAGGAGAGACGGCCCCGGGATGCGGAGAGCGAACACGGTATTACCGGTGGAGGGGAGTGGATGGTTCCTGCTGCCGTGGCCTGCCTGTCACGTAATGAGAATAGACATTCGGGCCACTTGCTTCGTCCAGTGTTGGGATGTGAGTTGAGACAGATTCACCTATTAAGCTTCTCCCCCCCCCCTTTTTTCCCTCTCTCTCTCCCCCATGTCTCAGGTACACATGGGCACTCACATGTGGAACAGCACCCCTGCGCGACGGGGCCGGCGGCTCTCTGTGGATGGCCCCATGACATTTCTAGGAGGCAATCCTGTCAAGTTCCCAGAAATGTTCCAGAAGGATTTGGCGGCAAGATCAGGAAGTGGGGATCCTTCCAGTTTCTGGAATCAGTATGCAGCAGCGCTCTCCAATGGGCTGGCGATGAAGGCCAACGAGATCTCCGTCATTCAGAACGGTGGCATCCCTCCAATTCCTGGAAGCCTCGACAGTGGGAACAGCTCACCGATTAGTGGGCTGACAGGAAACCTGGAGAAGCTCCAGAACTCAGAGCCCGGTGCTCCTCTGGCTGGCCTGGAGAAAATGGCAAGCAGTGAGAACGGAACCAGCTTCCGCTTCACCCGCTTCGTGGAGGACAGCAAAGAGATCGTCACGAGTTAAAGCGACTTGGGCTGGAGACGTAGCATTCCTGTTCAGAATGCGACCTGTGGTGGCCTCCCAGTCCTTGCCCCGTGCCCCTGCCTTCTGGTTCCCCAGTTCTATGAACTACAACATTATGAAGACATTCTTTTGTACCTTGTTCAACTTCTAGAGTTCTAAGAAAGCTTATTTATTAGTGATATAACCTGGCTTTGCAAACAGAATGCAAGCATTAACTTTGGTCTTCTGTATTTTGGACTAAATACTAATTGACTAGAGTGCTGTAAACTTGCTGTAACATTTATGGCAATTGCAAGTTGCCCTGCTAGGCAGTTGTGATCTGGCATTAACTTATTTTCTATATCCAGTTTAATATGAATCTGGTGGTGATGCAATGCCTCAGTGATGCATTAGATCTCTAATAAAGTCTGTATATAAATGTACACTTTGATCCTGCTGGAAAATTTTATCAGCAAACACATTGTCTAATCTTTCAAAACAGATTTAAGGAAAAGAACTGAAAGTACAGACTGAACAGTGTGGTTCTTTGGAAGGTTTGGGTTTTTTTTGATTTTCATTCTAAAATTCAACCTGCTTTTTTGTTTTGTAGATTTAACCATTTCCGTTTTGAACTGCTATTTGTATTGTGCTTTTTACTTGAGTCGTCTTCAATGTTAATACGTTTCTGTACAGTAATAAGCACGCAGAATTCTTTAGAGAAAAAAAAACAAGTGTTGTTTTGGTAGTTGAAACTGAGACGTAACATTTTGCCTTGTAGGTATATTCACAATAGAAAATGTGTGCTGGAATTTCACAATGCTGCTAAATATAGCATCTTGAACAACCTTCAGTGGAGAAAATGTAGATGCTCTTGTATATACAAGAAATATCACTTTCATTAAAATGTACATATGTTCCTTACAAGAGCAAATGCTTCTTCTTGATCGAGAGAGCAGGTATAGTGTTTGTTTATTTTGTATTAGGTATGGAAGGAAAAAAAATTGGACTGTTACATGCACTTTCTTGGAAAGTTGAAAGGAAGGGGGGTCCAATTTCTTTAACATTTAATACTTACTAACAACAGAGATACTGTAATTTTACTCAAGTAATCAAATACATTTTTTTTGCAACAGATAAAACAAAATACTGTGTCTGTGTTTTTAGAGTGCATTTCTATTTAGCCAGGCCCCTAAATATATTTTAACGTTCCCCCAGGTGACAGTAAATTGTGTATGTGAGTGTGTATCTCCCTTTAAATGAGGAATTGTAAAAGGCACACCAGAAACGGGTCTGCATGGGCCTGTGTTTCCTTTTGTTTTGAAATTTGGAGGCTCTAGATATTTTCCCAATATCCATAACTTGTTGGGAATGTATTCTATAGCCTTTCCACTCTCAGCCCCCACAGAGGAGGAAAGCGAAATCAAAGGACGCTGGAGGTTTCATCCTGACAGGTAAGTTTCCTTAAGCAAGATATTTGTGCCGATTTAGATTTCAGTTTTTTTCAACTATTCTTGTTTTATTTCACTTAATTCAGTCTGTTTTTTCAGGCGGCTCAGAGTTTCATTGCTGGGTTCCTGATGCAACCAGGTTATACACTCCAACTCTGAAACTGGGCCTCAACCCAGAGGTCAACGTGTTCTTTATTAGTCTTTTAGGCATTTAAACGCACATGCCTATTTGAAAGGAAAAGTCTATTACAAAGGGTATGTAGAGTCAACTTGAATATTTCAGCATCAAAATTCAACTTGATTCTTTCTGTCTCCCTCTTGTTCTGGGGGGAAGTAGGTTTTCCTCATGAGCATTGTTTTGGGTGAGCAAACCCAGTGGGTGGAAGTTGTGTCTAGAAGGGTCTGCGAATGTTTTTTCCCCGGGGAGGCGGTGAACTGCGGCAGGTAGCCAGTGGCAGTGTCCAGGTAAGGGAGAAAGCCTGGAGGTCGCCTTCTGGCCCAAGAACTCCCGGAGCTTGTCCTTAGACCTCAACGCTGTGGCGCCGAGGGGGCGCCCGCGCCGGCCCAGCCCCGCGGCCCAGGCCACATATGCCTTGCGGGAGATGGGCGCTGACCCCGGCCCAGACAGTGCAAGGGTGGGTGGGCGCCCCAGAACCCGGGGAGGGCGGCGATGGGGGTGTGCGGACGTCGTGATGCAGAGAAGCATTCTGAGGTCTCAGCACCGAAATTTGGCGAGATTTCTCCATCCCGCCTCTCCAATCCCGATCCGCCGCCCTAGCAGTGACCTTTCCCAAGAGTAGGGACGAGGAGCGAAGGCCAGACTTCCAGCCAGAACCTCTCGGTCTACGCAGGCCAGACCCAGATGTGGTGGTTTTCGTTGCGGAGACATCCGCCACCTTCCCGTCTCTGGGCGTGGCGGGGAGGGGTTGTCCGGGGCCACGCGCCCTCTGCACCCCGGCCCTTCCCCTGGAAGCTAACCCTGCGCCCCGGGACGAGCCTGGGGACATCGGGGAGGAGATCGAGGGCCGCCGGCCACCGCGAGGGGCAGGCTTCGACAGTGTCCCCTCCCCTCACGTCCTGGCGCCCCGCCCGCCCCCTCCAAAGGGGCAGGGGCTGCCGGGCGACGCCGGCCACCTCGCACGCTCGCGCAGCTGGGCCCGGTCCTCCCTCCGTCGCCGCAGCCCGGCTCGTGCACGCGGGCAGGGCGCGGAGGGCAGGTCCCTGCGCCACCCGGGCTCTGCGTGCGTGTCCGCCGGGCGGGCGGTGGGCAGCTGGGGGGGCCCGGGCACTTCGTTTCTTTTCCTTCTCTTCGCCAGCCGCCTCCCTTCTGGTGTTTTCTGAAAGGGAGTTCAGGGCAGCAAAAGTAGCTCCGCGTTTAGACAGATTTTCGGAGGCAACAGAAGCGCTCAGGGAAAGGGTTTTCTCTGCCCCTCCTCCGCTCGCCTCTCCTCTGTCCCCTGTCCCCTTTTGTCCCCGCCTTTCCGTCTATCGATTGACTATCTTTCTAACCTATTGATCGTTACCTGCCCACTTCCCTTTCCGTCCATGCCCAACACAAGACGATGCCCTCGGCCCTGCCTCTCCCCGCGGCGAGAGAAATTGCACGCAGCCCGTTGGCTCAGCCCAGCACAGGAGCGACGGCTCCGCAGAGCAACACGGTTTGCTTGTCAGGCACAGGCTGTGGCCGCCCCCGCCGCGCCACGCAGCTCCCTTCCTCCCCTGCCGAGCCTGGGGCCGGGGTGCATCGTCGCGTGTTGGAATCCCAGAACCAAACCCGTCCTTTAAGAGACTGTGGCTGCAGCTCAGTTCACAGAATTTTTGAACTGGACATAATCGCTTGGGTGACATTTCCCCAGTTCTTTTTTTTCTTGTTCATGTGAAAACTACAGAAAAGTGCAGAGAAGAATATAACAAGCCCCCATCAGTGAAAATTTACAAATGTTAGCAACTTGTCGTTCCCCCCCACCCCAGGTTTTTTATTTCCAGTAACTGATTTTCCTGTTCCTCCTCTGTGTTGCCGTCATCCTCTCATTCTTTGACTGCTCTTTCTGTGTCTGCCTTTCCCCATATTCTTTCGTTTTTTTCTTTTTGTCCTTCTTCCTTTATCCTTTAATACCACTACCTCTCCGCGCCCCCCCCACTCCTCACCTCCCCCCCCACACACGTGGACTTCCTTCTTTCTGGAAAAATACTTGGAAGAGCAGTTTGGTGATTGACAGGGACCTGGGGAGGAAAAAAAGAGCAGACAGCGAATGACAGACCTGAGTTGCCCAAGGTGACCCTTCCGGGTGGGAGGGGGCGCAGAGATTAAGGAAGGGGTCCTTGCAGATCAGTTGGCGGTACCTGAAGCTAACTTTGGGCTTTGGGTTGTCACATCACAATCTTCGCAAGCTAGGTTTACTCAAATGGCTCTTTCTTTTGGGAGGGGGGGACGCAGTTTTTTTAAATTAGAACAAAAGTATTCAAACAAAATCCTAAATGATTTGCAGTTGACATAAATTTCTAGCAGCAGATTATTTGCTTATTGTTTTTGGCGTGTTGTGAATGTCAAGAATGAGAGAGCTTCAAAAAAAAAAGGCTCCCACTCTGTTCAAACTCAGCAGTCCTGTTAAAAAAATAAAGCAGAGGGCTCTTTGCTAGCATACTCCACCCCGTGAAACCAGTGTCAGAGGGGTTAGCAAAGTGGGGAAAAACGTAGAGTGAATTTCAAAGGGCTCCACACCAAAGCGCAATCTGAGATTCACAGAAAAGTGGAGACGGATAAGACAGGAATTAGGTCATCTTGTCCAGACCCCAGGAAATATGTTTAGATCAAAGCCTGCTCTGTTAGAATAAACAAAACAGGACCCACTGGGCCCTACCAATATTTTCATGTCTGTGCTAAGAGCTGCTAATCTAACCAGCTCTATTTGATGAAAGGGGGTAAAAAATTACAACTGTAAAAATGACTAAGTAAAAAAATGTCCTCTCAACTATAATAGGAAGATAAAGATTTAGATTTGAGCTAAAAAGTAACAAGATCCAGGCCCAGATCAACATAAACTTCCTGGAGTTTTAGCACTAAGTAAATTATCTAATCCTAGCCCATTGTTCCCTCCCAGCCGCCCCCACCCCATGGGATTGTGTATGCCAGATGATTTACATAAAAAAATTGTTAAATTTTAACTGCAGTCTAAGAACATTGCAGGAGGCCTTTTGGCTTCACTTATTTTACGTTCCTCCCCTGTTCTGCCCCCCACCAACCCCACTGTGGTGCACCCCCCAGGCATTGATTGGGGCAGCATGCTGGCCTCTGTTGTTCTGGGTGGTTCTTGAAGCCCGGTCTTAAGGTTTGGCCTCTCTTTCCACTGTGAGGGCAGAGTGACAGAGGCCTGGAGCTTGTGTCCTGTAGGCCTGGCTTTGGAGCCACGCAGTTGGGCAGAGCTGACATTTTAGCAGCTAAGCCGAAGTACTGTGCAAGTACTGTGTCAGGCTGTCTCACACCGCAGAGTTGATGGCCTTAAACCAACTTCCAGAGAACATTCGATGGATAGAAACATCCAGAAAAAGGACAGGAAATCCCAGAGAAGGAAAATTCACTCAGGCTAAATCCAGGGTTTGTAGTGCCTTGCTGGGCCTGGCTTCCTCTTAACTGTTTAAACATATGATTTGGCTTCTCCTGGGTTTCTACGGCCATCTGAGCTCAAGTTTAACAAAGACTCACGGCCGCGTGTCAGCTTGGCTCCAGCCCTCTCCGAAGCCAGGGACGGCGGGGGTGGGGAGTGTGACCGGCCTTTATAAACACCACCGGGAACAGACCATCTTCTGTGTGTGGCCCTTGGCTGTCCACCTCACCGGGGCAACTCCAGGATCAGCTTTTACTTATGTTCTGTGGAGGGTTTTGAGGACACATGAGACTGTGCCGGAGGCCACACACAAGTCAGTCCTTTCTTGTTAGACCCAGGGTGGGACCTCGTCCAGCATGGCCAGGCTGAATGCTGACACGGTGTGGCCTCTCAGGACATGATACCCAGAGACCAGAGGGTCACATTATCTTGTAGTCACAGCTACATTCAGTATGAGGCCCAGACAGTCACCTGTAAACATGAGTAAATTTGTAAGCATGGTAGACCCCATTCCTGATGTTAGGGGCAGCCTGCAGATCTGCTTTTCTATCCAGAATTCGGGGCACTCCTACAGGTCTTATCGTGCTTGTGATTTAAAACAATCCATTAACCAGGTGACAAAACTGAGGCCCAGGGAGCAAAGAAGGGACACCTGGACACCAGGAAACCTGGAGCTGTCACTAGCCTAATAGCTGACTTTGGACATTTGGGGACCATTGCTTGATCCATGGTACCGTTTTCCCATCAGTTCCATGAGAGGTCAGACTTCCATCAGTATTTCCCAGTGGCTTCCTTCAGACGCTTGTCACATTCCCACCACATTATTAGAGTGCCACCTATGCTATTTAATACCACCTATACTTATTTCATAATTTAAGTTTACTCCCTCTTTAAAACTTAAGTATATTTATTTTAGAAAGAATAGGAAACTCTCCAGTAGTCTTTCTAATCCTATGCAGGAAAAATCCTTCCGGTGCAGAGCAGTTTCGCATCAGCGACGTTCCCCAAATCAAAATAAGGTGACCACGTCCTGCTCCTTCACTCAGCTACACCTTTGCCTGCTGCTCTTCTAACCAGCCGCCTCTAGCTTCAGAGCAGTGTGAGGTCTGTGGGTCTTTACAAGTTTTATTTAAGCCCCTCTCCCCACGCCCTTATTTATCAACACACATCTTTGAACTGCTCCAGAGTTTTCCAAACAGTAGGTTGTGACCCGTTAGTGCGTTATGCCTCAGTCTAATAGGTCATCATCAGCATTATTTTTTAATATAATAGAATAGAAAATAGCAGAGTGTGTCACAGGGTAAGGAGCATCTTGTGAATCTTTTGTTCCAGTTGTACATATGTGTGCATGGATACGTGTGCACCGGGTCACAGTGATAAATGCAGCGCTTAGCATGAGTGGCCACCAGAAAATTTGAAATACAAAGACATGATAAATATTTGAGATGATAGATATGCTACTAACCTTGATCGGATCACCATACATTATATGCATTGAAACTTTACTGTGTACCCCATGAATAGGTACAATTATTATATCAATTAAAAAATAAAATTATTTAAAAGCTACAATAATATTAGGAACATATATATGTATAATTTTCTTACGTTTGGAAGCTATTGGCAAGGCCCTGAAAAGATGGTTCTCCCCTCTGTTTCTCAGCTGAAGCACAGACCCAAGGGTCTTAGAAAGAGGGCTGGCGGTCGGGGTTGGGGATGGAGAGAGCCCTGATGACAGGGCAGGTAGACAGCACCGTTCCCACGTGCTCTTTGCGATCGCTCATCCATTACGTTCGTTTCCTAGCTGCTGCCTCTGCAAGGAAGGCCAGCGGCTGGGCTCATCGTGCTAGCTGTGTGTGTTCTCCTCTCCCAGGCTGCTTCCACATGGAAGATTTTAATAGCATTTTGTCGTCAAGGGGATTTCTCCTTGAGCACACACATGAGTGCAGAAGAAGAAACAAAAACCGTGAGTAGGAAGGCTTAATTACTGCAACAAGCTACACTGCCCCTTTAAGATCCCTCCCCCATTGGTAATTGGGCCCAGCTCTTGGATAGCTAAGATAACACCCCTCCCAAATTCTGCCATTTCTAAGCATCCTTAGTCACTATTGCACTAACTATGGGCCTAATGGTATAAAGTTCTAAGGAATCATTCCTAGAAGAGACCCTTTAGAAACACTGCTCTGATAGGGAGGCTGTCTGAGGACCTCAGCTAAGATCATAGCACACACACAAATGCGCACACGCATGCGTGCGTTTTCCTAAATGTCCAGAGCTAGCAGTGGCCAGAAAGAAACTTCTGCGGATATACAGAAGTCAGTCTGAGAGTTAGGGCCTGAGGTATTTAGATTATCCCTCTCCAGCTGGGTCTGGAAGTGACTTGCCCAAGGCCAGCCTGGGAGTCGAAGCTCAGGATATCACATCTCGGCCCTGATTCTCAGTCCCATACTTCTTATTTAAATGATATTAAATGATAACGAAGAGTTACCATGGCAGTTCACATTATTGGGGTCAGTTCCTCAGCCCTCTTTGAGCCTCACCCTTTGCAGGGAACTCACGGTGCCTTCCCATTGTGGGCAGGGGCTTCTTCCCTGCCTCTTTGGGCTTGACCAGAAGAATGAGGTCGATGCCGTGGTGTCCCAGCTCCAAATCAGACCTTAGGATGCCTGCGGGTTTCTACTTGTGCCCTTGCGCCCCTGAGAAGAGGCTGCCAGCTGGACTCAGGAAAAGCGGGAGCTCTGTGGAGCAGAGCCCTCCCCAGCAAAACCCAACCTGGACCAGCCAGGCCCAGCCACGCAGAACCTACCCCTGGCTGTGTAGGAATCAATGGTGGATCTTTCAAGCCACCAGCCTGGGCGTGGTTTCTTACTTAGCATCGTTGAGGCCACAGTTAACCACTGCAATAAGATGTATTTAGCAATTATGCAGTGTCAGACATCATTCCAGATGCTTTCCTTGAATGAACTCATTTAATTCCTGTAACAACCACATGAGGTAGGTGTTATCGTTGAACCCATTTTACAGATAAGGAAACTAAGATGCAGAGAGGTTAAATGTCTAAGTTCACACACCTGGTGAGCCACAAGAATCTGAACCCAAACAACCTGACTCCAGAGCACACGTGCCCTGTCACAGATCTTCCCAAGAAACCGCCAACAGCCCCCCTTACCCAAACCTCAGGCCCAGAGTTACAACAGAAATAAATGTCACCTCCGTATCTTCCCTGTTCTAATGTCCCTTTCAATGCTCAGGGATTCACAGGCAAGTGGTCTGCTCTCCAAACACCTCCTTCTGCCAGGAGAAGCCCGCTGCCCAGAGCTCTCCACGGGTGGCATGCAGCGCAGACAGAAATAGCAGGGAGCCGCGCTGACCCACAGACTCACGCACTAATTCCAGTACCTTCCTTCAGCGAGCAATGGATGCTTTATGCACGTGATCATCACTATCTGCCCTGCAAAGGCCTTGTCAATGCTTAGAGATCGGATTATTTTTGCATCTTTTCCACAGAGGAAATAATCCATTCACCTGGTAACGTGTGGGGCTTTGGTCCCTCCCCTCTGTCTTTTCCTGTCTCGTGGGAAAACAAATCCACTGTTTTGCCTTCTACGTTTCATAGACTGTGAGTCTTTCACCAAAGAGGAAAAGTTGCAACTGAATTATGACTGCGAGAAAATAGTTTGCAGCCTTGAGTAGCTAGTATATTTTTGTCTCCATGTGAAAGGGATCAATGCAATTCACATTTTCTTACTCACACAAAGCTACAAAGCTAGATTTGAAAATTCCTGGAAAATCAAGGCAATGTTCAGAGAAGTCGTTAAAATTTAGGAAATTCAGGAAATTCAAGAGGAGGGCCATGGGGGAGGTGAGAGGTGGTGGGAAGATTGATGGGGTGACATTTCTCCCTCTCTTGGCATTCACGTCCTGCCTGGCCACCGTGTTAGTTCCCTAGGGCTGCTGTAACAAAATAGAAATGAATTCTCTCGCAGTCTGAGGGGCTAGAAGTCTGAGATCAGGGTGTTCAGAGCGGTGCTCTCTCTGAGCCTCCAAGAGAGAATCTGGCCCATGCCTTTCTCTGAGCTTCTGGTGTTGCCAGCAGTCCTTGGCTTGTAGGCACATCACTCCAACCTCCGCCACTCTACGGCCATCTTCTCGTGTGTCTCCGCATCATCTTCCCTCTGTGTCTGTGTGAGTCTCCACATCTCTTTTCCACAGCTCTCCTCCTCTTCAAACAAGGGCACCCGCCATATTGAATTAATATCCACTCTGTGGCCCTCATCTTACTTTGATTACATTTGCAGAGACCCTGTTTCCAAATGATGTCCCCTGCACAGGTACTAAGTTAGAGGCTGTCCCAGTAGCCCCAGTGAGACGCAACAAGGACAGAGGAGGAACGGAAGGGTGGAAGGAGCTTTGGGTATTTCCGAGCAAACTTCACAGCCCAGAAAAGCCATGGCTCCCAGAGCTAAAAAGGTGCCCAGGGCCCTCAGGTCACGAGCTGGAGACTCACAGACCAAGTGGGGCCCCCAGGTGTGTTTTAGTTGACTCATGTGGAGTAGCTAACAAATTTGAAAGCATTGCCAACATTTAAAAGTCAAGAGATCTTATATAAAAGTTCAAATTTCAGGATTTTTCTCTTTTTTCAAACGTCAGATGATCTGGTGTTCTTGCCTTCCTGCATTTCAACAATGAGCTGGCACAGGATGTCCAGCAGAAGTCCTCGCAGGAGATGCCAGGTGGGAAAAGGGAGGGAAAGAACGCACTGGCTTGCGTCTGAGCTGGACAGGGGGAAAGAAGTTTTGCTGATTGCCCTTGGCATGCTGGGGCTTTGCGCTTCGCAGGTACTTTCACCCTGCGGGGCAGAGCAGATGACGCTGCTGGTCCCTCTTCACAGGTGAGGAAACTGACGTCTAGAGAATCTATTGCTCTCTCCGGGGTTTTAGAGTATGTGGTAGGAAACTACTTAGAGTCAGGATTTCTCTCTGCTAGGCCAGTGCTCTCACCAAGGAAACGTTATTTTAGAAGTTGTGTTTGCCTTCTGGCAAAAAGGCTCTACCACCTTTGTGTTTGGAAGGTTCAGTTCAGGACCGATCACCACAAAAACTGAAAAAGGTTATTTTCCCCTGAGAAGGGGATAGAGTTATCTAGAGAGCAGTCTCTAATTAGCCACTTACCCAGACCCTCCCTCCCACCTTCCTCTGCCCTCTCCTCTTCCCTTCTTTCATCAAATGGCAAACTATTAAACACCTCCTGAGTGCCAGGCAGTTTGTTAAGCACCAGGATTGCCGTCTGGTGCTCACAGGGTGGTAGAGACCACCGTGTAAGCCTGCAGAGTACGCTGGAGCCTTCTAGAAGTCTGCACACAGGACACTAAACTGTAGCCACTACAAGGGAAAAAGGCTCCAGAAAGCCTTCTCAGACCCTGGCTTGCCGGGTGGAGTTCATTCATTCATTCATTCAGCAAATGTTTAGTGAGCACCTACTCTGTGCTGGGCACTGTTCTAGGTGCTGAGATTCATCAGTGATGAAGGCAGAATAAACATTCACCCTCCTGTTGCTTATCCCGTTGCAAAATGACTGGAAGAGTAATTCACGTGGCTATAGGCAGATACTTTTCTAAAAGCTGTTGTACTGCCCAAGCGGAGTATGAGTAGATATGGCCACAGCAAGGACTGCTCTAGAGGTATTTACATTCCACATGATGTGGGCACAGAGCAACGCCACAGCCAGCGAGGTGAGAAGTAAACCAAACCGCCAAGAGCTTTGCACTGAGCTAAATAAGTGATCTCATTTCCTCGGGCTTCTGTTTCTGGAAGTCGGGAGAAGCAGAGAGCCTCCTGCTATAGAAGTCTGGATGCAGGAATAATCCTCTTCACAAGGGCGTGACCACGACAGGCACAGGCTGCCCCAGACACCAGGAACCCGAGTGACACAGCCCCCATCGCTGCTCCCAGGGAGGGGGCACTTCCCCAGCCAGGCGTCCTCGACTCCTTCCAGTCTAAATTACCCCCCACCAGGATGCCAAGCAAAGATCAGATGCTTTCCATGAGAAATGTCTTTATGACAATACAGGCAGAGAAAGAACACCAGCAGCCCCTGCCCCCAAATAAACAAAGAAAAAGGAAAAAACAAACAAACAAAAAAAAGACAGTGTTCCTTATCTGTGAGTCCTAATTCACAGTGTGGCATAAATCTGAGCACGCCTGTGGGTGGTGGGCTTGCCCTTCGCCGTGGGAGGAGGGCCGCTTGGAGAATGTGGAGAAGTCGCTGGGCTTCTGCTCTCAAGCCTGGCTGCATCGCACTTTGGCATCTCCCATAATCGAGTGCTGGGAGAAATCCGGCCTTTTCTAACTCTAGTTCCCTTTAACAGAACGCAGCAGTTTGGGAGAAAACAGAGTGTTTATTCTTGATTTAGTGATGGTTGCTAGAAATAATAGCTATCGGCTTCAAAGGACAGAGAGATAAAGTTAGGAGCCGTGATCAGTGGAAAGAATCATGTTATTAGAGAGATCCGTAGAATGTGCACCAGGCTCAGATAAACGTGGTCTTTCTCTGACCACTGAAAGAAAAGAAGCAAGACCTGTCCTCGAACTGGCAAAAGGTGTTGCATAAAAAACAAAAACAATAATGCATGTGACTGAGTGGATTAATAAAATGTGGTATATGTATACCACGGAGTACTATTCAGCTTTAAGAAACAATGGTGATATAGCACCTCTTGTATACTCCTGGATAGAGCTGCAACACATTCTACTAAGTGAGGTATCCCAAAAATGGAAAGACAAGCACCACATATACTCACCATCAAATTGGTATTAACTGATCAACACATAAGTGTACATATAAGAATAACATCTATTGGATGTTGGGCAGGGGGGAGGGGGAGGGGACAGGTATATACATACACAAAGAGTGCAATGTGCACCACCCGAAGGATGGACATATTTGAAACTCAGACTTGGGGGGGGGGCAAGGGCAACATACGTAACCTAAACATCTGTACCCCATAATATGCTGAAATAAAAAAAAAAAGCTCAGGAAACCTCAGGAAAGATAACACACACACACACACACACACACACACACAGTTCAAACTGCTGAAAACCAAAGAATACTTTACAGGTTTTTTTTTAAAATAGTTTTCCACTTTATCTCCTCTGTTGGGTGTTTACCTTCATATTTTTAAGTGGTTATGGATCCTTATCTTATCATAGTTTACCTTAAATTCAATTATATTACTTAACAATAATTTTATAGCTACCTATTCCCATTTACGTCCCACAACAGTTTATGGTATTGTTAGCATAGATTTTATTTCTGCCTATTCTTAAAACTCCCATGATATATTGGTTTTATATTTGCCAGTTGACTTTTTAAAATTAGAGGGGAAAAAGGTCTTTCATATTCACTCACATATCATTTTGTCTATTGTTCTTTTCTTTCTTGACATCTGAGTTTCCATTTCCATTTTAGGTGAGATAATTTCTGCCTAAAATTCTTTTAGCATTTTGTGTAGTGTGGTTCTTGGGATGATGAATTCTCCCAGCTCTTTTGTTATTACTGTTGTTGCCTTTAAAATATTTTTATGTTTGTCTTCATTTGTGAAGGGTGTTTTCTCAATATATAAAATCCTAAGTTCATAGCTTTTTTTTTATCTTCCCCCCCCCCCCACCAGGGCTTTAAAGATAGTCTGTTCTCTTCTATATTCTATTGTTTCTCATGAGAAGTTGGCTGTCAGTCTTATTGTTTTCTGATTTAATGTGTCTTTTCTCCAACTGCGTAAGAGGTTTTCATCACCTTTGGTTTTTGGTTGTTTGACTATGATGGGCTTAGGTATGTTTTCTTTATGTCTATTCCACTTGGGACTAATGAGTTTCTTGGCTTTTTGGGTTAATGTATTTTACCGATTTTGGAAAGTTCTTTGCAATAATCTCTTCTATATTGTTTCTGCCCCATTGTCTCTCTCTTCTTTTTCTGGGACTGAAATCACATGTACGTAAGACCATTTGATATTGTCACAAAGGTCTCTGCTATCTCTGATAGCCTTTTTGTTACCTTTTATTCATTTTTTCTCTATGCTTCAGGTAATTATTCTGAGCTGTTCACAAATTCTATTGGGTTTAATCTCTTATTGCTCTATCCAATGAATTCATTTTTCATACATTATATTTTTCAGCCCTATAATTTTCTTTTGATTTAAAAAATAGTTTCATATCTTTATTAAAATAACTCAGTGTTTCACCCATTTTTTCCAAATATTCTTCCACAGTTTTTGGTATATTAGGTCTGTTATGTTAATGTCCTTGTCACCCTTGGTCATCCATGGATTTATTCTTTTTTCCCCCTATTTTTTTTTATTCCTGGGTCATTTTCCCCTCTTGGCATGTCTCATAATTTTTTATCATATGCTAAAGATTATATATAAAAGAACAGTGGAGACTAAAATTCTTATTATAAAGAGCTTGACCTTTTCTGTCAGGCATCTAATGAGATGAACTGTCTCTTTGATCTAATAAGCAGCTGAGCTGTGTCAGGGCTGAGTTGGTTCAGTTCACCCGATTTCAAATGTCTTGAAAATGGGGAGAGAACTGGTCAGTGGAGAAAACTCACTGAGTTTGAAGCTCTTCTGTATTTCAATCTGCCATGCCAGGCCTTGGGGACTGTTAAAACTCTAGCTGGCTTCTCCTTGTGCCAACACAGTTTTCTTCTGTGTACCACAGGTACACTTCTCCCTCTGGTCATGCCCTGAATTTCCACAAATGTCCCAGTAATAGAAGCAGTCACTGGTCCCTGTTCATCAACTGAATACTTATCTCACTCTAGAATTTCATTTATCCAGACTTCTGTGCATCCACTTATTTCTATGCCTTTAAAGAAAAATAAATTTTTAGTTCATCCAGTGTTTTCCCTTTGTTATAGCAGGAATGGTGGTCTTTTGTGATAATATAGAAGTTTTCAGAAGCACAGCTCTTTAATCTTTTTTGTTATGTTCAATTTCAGTGACTTGATAATCCAAATTCTCTGTTTCAGGGTGTAAGAGCCCTTGAGAAGCATACTTCCCTTGCTCTTTTGGGTTCAGTGCTAAGAAAGGCATGTATAGGTAGAATTGTACAGTGGTTATGAATTCAGGCCCCAGAGAATCAACGACCTCTGTCTGAATTCTGGAACTGCTACTTACTAGCTATGGGCAAGGTACTTGAATCCCTCAAGCTTCGGTTTCCTTGTTTGTACAATAAAGATAATTATAGTATGTATCCCCATGTGGTTAAACACACAAAACACTAAGAACAATATGTGGCACAAAGAAAACAGTCGATAAATTCTGGCTATTTTTATAAAAAGACAAACCAAATTACAAAAGACACTTGGTGAGACCTAAGATGATATCTTCCTATGGATGGCCCTGACCAAATATTGATTTCCTATGATTTATTATTAATTTTAATCTGCGAATCCATTTAGCAATCTCTTTTGTTGCTATTAAATATTATGAGAATTCAAACTGAAGATCATTTCCTCTTAACCACTGACCTCCCTTGGCCCTATTAGCACCAAATTTCTAAGAAAGAGGTTGAGAATGAAATGTGATACTGAGTCTGACAGCGCCTTGTGGTGATGCAGCAGCTGAGAATGACAGTTTATTACGCAGTTTGGAGGAGGATGGCAGATCACTGCCGGCTGGACAGCTACCTACACTAATCCAGGCCTTATAAGATTTCAAAGTAATTTTGGTTGCAGATATTTATTTTGAATTTACTACATAGCTAATGATAGGAATATTACATTTATTTTTGTAAGATGATAGCTATTCCTCCAAGCAAATGATCGATGTCAAACAAATCACTTAGCTGACTAAAAGGATATTGCTTCTATGAGACTTTCCTCTACCTGAGGTGGAAGAGAAAAGAATAGGATTAGAATCTAAAAGAGATTTTGATGGCTGTCATTTCCACAATAGGAATGTTGACAGGTGGAATAAATAACTCCTGGAGAGCCACTTGTTAAACTGGGTTAAAAGAAGATATGTATGGGTATGGGCCCGTCTGATGCCTTCTGCCAATCTGATTATATTTTATTACTCAGCTGAACTGTATGGCATGATTCAGTTTGTGGTTATCTAAAGGGGTCACAAGCTGCAGCAGCTCATATTTCCTGAACATATTTTGGCAGAAATTGTGGATTGCTTTAAGAGAATGCCAACTAGTGTCAGAGATAAAGACAAAGGGCTTCTTTATAGTTATTTAACATTATCAAACCACCAGCCAAGGAGAGGCACGCAGTCTCCTTTGTGGGATTCCAGCATGCATGCAAGGCCCATGAGAGAGTCACAGAATGTCCTCTCCACTCGGAAACCAGGCTTCATATACACACGACTTATGCATGTACAGCATGCAGGCCTCTCTAAATCCAGTTTCTCTGGATAAATCCACCTTGCATTGTTTCGAGATCTCAATCCTTGTTTAATTTCAGCAGTCTCCTCTGGGTCTTATTATCATTCACTTTTCATATATTCCTACAATTATTAACACAGTTTTTTTTTTAATTTTTCCAGCTTCCTTAATCCCACTCTGATCTATTTTTTTTCCCCAATTCTTTGACTTCTCTTTTAATTTTTTTTCTTAAACAGTATGTCTCTTCCTGGCTTCACATTAATTACCTATCCAGTCTAGATCTTATGGTTAACCAATTTATTTACTTTCTTACCAGCAACATCAATCCTATTTCTCCATTAGCTTTGTGCAGCAACTATCTAACCTTTGGTCAAGTTAACCATTCACCTATTCTTTCCAACACCAAGACTGCTCATGCTGCTAAGATCAGTGGTATCTACAGGAAATGCACAACTTCTGGGGCCTAAAGCTGCTTGCAAATCCTGTGGTATTTATGGTAAAACTTTACTATTCTTCTCAATTTCTTCCCTATTATATTGCCTGTATAACCCCCCACACATGCAAATACTATCAAAAAATGACCTTTTTCCTCCCAAAGAAATTAGAGATTGTCGGGATTCAATGCTTTCAATTTAGAACCAGCCTCCACTGACTTATCTATATGAGAAGCAACTTAGCTGCATGATTTCCAGCTGGGCCATGGAGACAGATCAACCTGTTTATCCCATGGGCTACGTATGTGTCCTTCAACAGATTACTTAACCTCTCTTTTGGTTCCCTCACATACAGACTGATGAAAATAAAGGTACTTACTTTCAAGATTATTGTAAATATTGGAAGAAATTATACATACATACAAACTTAGCACAGTGCTTCCCAGTTAATAAGTACTCTAACTAAATGTTCACTACAAAAATAATTTACATTGTTACACCTACATTCATCCCTGCATCCTCCTCTCCTATCTAAAAGAGGAGCTGTTCCTTGTTCTATCCAAGACTAATTTCTCCGCTCACACTCAATACCGTCTTCTCATGCTTCAGCGATATCACATGTCATTAATTCTGTCTCTCATAACCTGTATTTTTCAGTCTTTCATCACATAAATCATAAATATACACACATACTCTGCAACCCTATGTGCCCTGGTAACTCTGCATTTCTCTTTGCTTTGCACAATTATGCTTCTTTAAAAGTAATTTACACTCATTAATTTCCCTTCCTCTATAACTCCATAAAAAATTACATCTGATAAAATTATTGATAACTTACAGATTGTTAAGTCCATAGACACTCCATGCCACTTTTAGGTTACCACTTATTGAATGTACATGTCTGGCATGGTGTTATGCAGTTTTATGTATATTTGTGCATTTAATCCTCACAATAAGGCTTAGAGGTAGGTATCGCTATTATAATCGTATAGAGGAGGAAACAGAAGCTAAGTGGGGCCATCCACTCAGTCATCATCTCTTCACTGAGTGCACGCTATTTGGTAATCACTGCTCTGATTTCTGTGGGAGCTTATAGTTTGGAGAGGGAAACATCGAAACTGGTTAACACACAGTCCTATTAAACCAACTGAGATGAAAGCCATAAAGGAAAAGAAGAGGGTTCTGTGCTTGATAACAATAAGGAGAACCCCAGTTAAAAAGATTAGGGGGAGCACCGAGGAGGTGCAGTTAAACAGACAGCTAAAGATTGGAACGTGCCTGCCATGCACAGAGGAGAGGAAGGGAGGTCCAGGAAAAGGAGGTGCCATGTTTGAACTGGACGTCATAGGTTGGACAAGAGTCTCAGGAGTTGGAGTTTGGTCCAGCCTTTCCTAATGACCCTATGCAGGGCGAGCCATGGATCTTCTTTTCCTCTGACGCTTTGTACCCATTTCCACGGTTTCCCACTAGACCATGAGCTACCTGAGGACAGACATGCAGCCCCTAGCATGTGCCTAGAATAAATGATAAATAATAAAAGTTTACTGAACCAACTAATGACAATTATTCCTAATGGGTATTGCCTACCTACTTCTGGGGATATTGAGGGTTCAGTCATTTCAAGCAGGATCTTCACATTCTGTGTGGTCCCTGCCTGTCCCTTGGCTTTCTACCTGATTGGCCTAATAAGTTGTGTGCAATTGCTGGTAATCCAGGTGGTTAAGGAGGTTCAGAGACTGAAGTCTATGTGCTATCTCAATAGAATTTCAGTATTTCCCCGTCAGTATTTACCACTGGGTTTTATATCAAACCATCACCAATTAGCATAAAAGTTTGGCTCATGATAATATTGAAAAATGGTAGATTGTTCTTGGGAGATTTATGAATATGCATGTTAGAAGCTGCTCTTCTTTCAGTGTGGCCTCCTGGAGAGAATACTAAACTGGAAGGTCAAAGCCCTTAGTTTTATTCTTGGCTTTGCCACTCACTCCCTCAGTGACCTTGGACAAGTAGCTTAGCCACTCTGCAGGCAACTGTTTCTTTGTTGATAAAGATGTGAGTGATGATAGCTGAAACCTCTTTCCGTATAGGGAAGTTGTGAAGATTAATGAGATACTGTTTATAAAGCACTCTGAACTCTCCCAAAGAGAGGAGCTGTACAAATACAGAGAGTTGCTGTTCTTATTCAACAGCATCTATCTTTACTGCAAATCCTGTAAACATTTCTCAAAATCTGGAAAGGGGGGTAAAATCAGAATGTATGGATTATTTCAGGTGACATCCACCTCTTTCCACCTCTGATAAATTGTGCAGTGAGTTTGTTTCTACTCTATTTCCAATGTGTATAACCTTTAGAATAAAAAAAACAGATATAATTTTTTTGAAAATTCAAATGGTTCAAGAGGAAATCATCTTGACTGGTTGTTTGTGGCCCTGGGACAAAAGGGAACAGTTTAAAAGTGAAAGCATAAGATCCTCATTTTCATGGTAAGCTACTTAAAGGACAAGATGTGGGTAACGTATGGGTAATACTTACTGATTGATGAAAATTTCTATCTGGCCCTGCATCCATATCTCCCAAACCACTAATCAAGCAATGAATTAGAAACCAAATTGCCTGTTCTCATTTGATTTCTTCTCCCTGAGCTTGAAAGTCTTTTTGTATTATAGAAGAGTCTACAAGAAAGCAAAGAGAAAACAAAAGAGCCTAGGATCACACTCACTCCCACTGATTAGACCCTGGATCACCATGAGTTGACTCCAGTGTGGTCATACCTACTAAAGAAGTGAGACTTACTTACTTACTGTCAGTCCTTTCATCTGTACCCATTATACGTCAAATGTTGTGCTTTTCAGCACTAGCTATTCTCTTAAATGTGATACCTTAATATTCAGAATGTGTAGAAAATTGATGTTCCTCTGAGAATCTCAATCTTGTATTAGTAGACTCTTTTGCATTTAATTTTGTCCCCTGTTTATATTAAAGACAGAAGAGCTTTCTTTTGACACGAGGAATTTTAAAATGTATGTAAAGTCCTTTAGAATATCCGATTTTCCATCTGCTTATTAGGGCCAATGGGAACAGCTTTTTTCCCTCAGATTTTAAAGTTCCAGATGATCCATAATCGTTATAAGGGCACTGACCTTACGGTGTATTTGTTTCTAGAAAAGAACCGGAATAAATAATCTGCTAAACGCCTGCAGTTGCACTTACCTTGTCAGCTTTGGATAACTACTGATTGTTGCTGAGATATGTTAAAATTTGGGAAAGAATGCATTCAGTTGTCCGCACACACAGAAATCTGCGTTTAGCAGAATTCAGCCAGAATTTGATAAAAAAAGAACCTAGAAAATAAGCCCAATATAATAATTTTTCTGTTTTGAATTAACATAGTACAATGCCTTTTTAAGTTATTATGGGAGGTTTATGTGTTTAGAGTTCCTTAAGTGATATATGCTAAAACAAGACATTTCAAAATAATTAAAATCATTCTTCTTCAATTTTAGAAACTATTAGGCATGACTGTTGCATCGTCTTCATCTTAGACTGTGTTTTTTCCTTGAAGGAGGCAGAATGGGTTTGATGTACATTTTAATAACAAGAATACACCAATCACACTTGCATTTCCTATCTGTGACAGACAAACCAGAGAGTAACCTTTCCGACTCCTTGACATCAATGAAAAAGTCACAACTAGGACCCAGAGTTTATATTTTATCACTCCATTTAATCTTTCCAGCACCCTCTAGCCTACCCTTCCTACTAGAATCAGATCTTCCAAAGTTTACAGAAAGAAAGAGAGGGAGGAGCAGAGAAACAGGAAGGGAAGAACAGGAAGATAGATCAGACTTTTTCTTTCTACCAGTTTTTCTATTAACATTGCAAAAGAAACCATTCGTGGAAGGCTGAAAATAATTCCCCAGTGATGCCCATGTCCAAACCCAGAAAATATTAATATATTAGCTTATATGGTAAAAAAAAAAAAAAAAAAAAAAAAGACTTGCTAGATATGATTAAACTAAGGATTTTGAGACAGGGAGATTATCCTGGATTATTCAGGTGGGCCAATGTACTCACAAGGGTGCAAGAGGATTAGTGTTAAGGAGAGAGAAGACGTAGGGACAGAAGCAGAGGTTAGAGAATAGAAAATGTGCTGCATTTCTGGCTTTTCAAGATGAAGGGAGGGCCATGAACTAAGCAAAGCAGGCAGCTTCTAGAAGCTGGAGAAGACAAGAAAATGGATCTTCCCTAGAGTTTCCAAAGGGAACACAGGCCTGCTGACATCTTGATTTTAGCCTTGTAAAATTGATTTTGGGCTTTCGACCTCTAGAACTGTAAAATAATAAATTTGTGTTGTTTTAAGCCACTGAGTTTGTGGCAATTCGTTACAACAGCGACAGGAAACTGGAGGTGATCTAACTCGTGTCATTCCTGCTTCAAAGTGGTGAGTGAACAAAGTGTTCCTAGTAAACTATGAATGGGGGGGGAGGGGCAGTAACCTCTACTTTGACCTTGGATATAGTTTGGATGTTTCTCCCATCCAAATCTCATGTTGAAATATGATCCCCAATGTTAAAGGTGGGAGGTGTTTGGGTCATGGGGGCAGATCCCTCACGAATGGCTTGGTGCCCTCCCCAAGGTAATGAGTAAGTTCTTAGTTGATTAGTTCATGCAAAAGCTGGTTGTTTAAAAACACCTACCACCCCCGCTCCCCTCTCTCTTGTTTCTTCTCTCGCTGTGTGACGCACCTGCTCTTCCTTCACCCTCCCCCACCACTGGGAGCTCCCTGAAGCCCTCTCCAGAAGCAGATGCTGGCACCATACTTCTCGTACAGCCAAATAACTCTTTTCTATATAAATTATCCAGCCTCAGGTATCCCTTTACAGAACACAAAATGGATTAACACAATCTTCTTGGTGTAGAGAGAAGCAGGGTGCGCTGCCCAAGATCATACTACTCAATGGCTAAAGTTTGGAACGTTGCCTGGCTTGCCTTGGAGAAGGAATAGGAACCCACCATGCTTGCAAACTAAAAGGCTCTCAGCAAACTCCATACTCACCTTCCCTAACCGTCCCACACTCAGATTTACATAAACCAAAAAACTTTATACAGCTATGTTGGATCTCATCTTGGGATTTTAAACATGATTGATATGACAGTAGTAGCCTAGAAAATAGCTCAGTAAGAAACACAAATATTTAATAGAAAGGCACAATGCGGTATGAGTAACTTGTGTGGGAGAACACATGTTATGGGTTGAGAGAAGCAGATGCTAAAGAAAAGTATCTCTAATGAAGACAAAAAGTATATATGTAAAAAACCACAAGTACAAATTTCTAAAATATTTACTAAAAGATTCACCAGAATCAGTTTATAATAGTTCCCAAAGTATAGGGGTGTGGCTTACCATAATATTTCATCATTACATCAAATTTCAGCTAAAAATTACATCGCCAAATTGCTGAATTAAATTCTACATTGGTCCCTGAAAGCTTTGTAAAGGTATTTTGTTAATACCATTTGCAACCAGAAGGAATTCAGCATTGCACAAAAGAAAGAGCACAAGATTTAAAGGCAGGAAGATTCTAGTTAAAAATCAGCATTTTTAAAAATTCAACAATATTGTTTTATTCCTGTGTCTTTGGGCCAGTTATATAACTTCCCTGGGCCACAGTTTTCTCATCTATAAAATGAGAATAGTGATGTATCTACTTCGTAGGATGTTAAGAGGTTATGATAAAAAAGGCTGATGTGGTTTGGATATTTGTCCTCTTCAAATCTCATGTTGAAATTTGATCCTCAATACTGGAGGTGGGGCCTAAAGGAAGGTGTTTGGGTCATAGAGTGGATTCCTCATGAATGGCTTGGTGCCGTCCTCATGGCAATGAATGAATTCCTACTCTACAAGTTCTCTCTCTCTTCTGAGATTTTTCCCCAAGAGCTAGTTGTTGAAGAGCCTGTCACCTCTCTCCCCCTCCGCTCCATCCTTTCTCCCCATGGGATATGGGCTCCCCTTCACCTTCTACCATGAACGGAAGCAACCTGAGGCCCTCATCAGAAGCAGGTGCCAATGCCATGCTCCTCGTACAGTATGCAGAACCATGAGCCAAATAAACATCTTTTCCTTAGAAATTACCCAGCCTCAGGTATTCCTTCACAGCAACACAAATGGACCAAGACAAATGCCTATAATCCATCTTTTACAGTCTGACCCCAGAGCCACTAAATGGTCCTTTTCAAAAGACTTCAGAAGTCGATGGAAGAATTTAATTAGATCACAATGAGATAAGCCATGTGGACAGGAGCAGGGATGTGAAATGAGGCTTATTCATTGAGTCAAGACAGGAGGACCCGGGGAGAAGTGACCCAGCCGCAAATGCCCAAGGGCTGTGCTGTCTGAAAAGCTAAGCGTCCTTTCCAAGGCTTCTCGTCATGATGTCCAGTTTCAGCCCAGACAAGCAATTGACACTGTAGAATCCAAGCTGAAGTAACACGTTTGGAGGTTTACACAGGTTGAAGAACAACAACGTAGAATTTCTATGCATCAGGACGGGGCACAAGTTAGGACATGAGACAAGAACCACGTAGCTTCCATTCAGAAAACTGAGAAACGCAGACCAAGGCCAAGTCCAGTTGTAATAACTGGGACATGCCAAAGGGAGTGAGGGTTGGGGTGGGGCTCAGGAACCAGGTGGAAGCTCATGTATATCAGGGTCAGAACAGCAGCAAGGGAATCTAAACTCAGGTAAAAATCCTCCCACCTCCAGCCAGGATTAGGCTAAGCAACAGGGAAAAGGGCCTAGCCTATGGATAGTATCAAAGAAAGTTTGTATTGAACAGAATTCAACAGGCAAGGAAGATTGTACTCAAGATTACTGCAACAGGAGAGAGACCGAATTGAACTCTGCTGAAACAAAAGATGGGAGAGATTTCTAAGCATTGAAATGAGGTGGCGAAAAGTACTAGAGGAGAAGTTGTTTGACATGATTAGGACATCTCTGTTTGCTTATTGATGCTGATGAAGTTAGAGAGTGGGAGACAGGGGCACTGTCTTTCTTAACGATTACGTTTCAAAGGGATGTCTCCCAGGTCCTGGAGAAGGATGCCCTGGGTTATAAAACTGGCAAGAGACTGGGAGAAGGTTTACACATCTCAAAAGAGCAGAGGAAGAATTTACAATTGCGAGTTCTCTACAGTACATACCAAGGAAAGGGAGGTCAGGTGTCTATAGTCAGAAAGAAACCGGTCTAAAGTTTAATCATACTGAAGGGGAACACTGATGTCTTCTTGGTCAGTAGAGAATATATTAATGTAACTATGGGATTTTAAGCATGGTCCCAAAAATATCTGACTAATACCTAATTCCAACACAACAGATTAAAAACCAGAGTTCTCTTTTCAGTATCTGGTAGCAGTAAAACAAAGGCTAAATTCAGAAGACGTAGCTCCCTTTTGTTTTCTTCAGAGGGCTATGCTACTGCCTTTTCAAGGTGCTTTTACTTTTTAAATTCCCAAGTCACATCATTCTAAAAGTTAAAGGGGGCCATTTAATAGTATTTCCTGGGCTTTATTCCTCCACCTGCAAAACCTCTGGAACTTCTTTCATTTCCTTCAAGTCTTTACCTCCCTCCACCAGCTACTTCTAGGAGCCCCTGAAGATCTCTTAAGCATACTCACAAACAAATCCTTTCAGCTAGCAAGAGCCAACTCTCACTCCCCTTCCCTCCTGCTCTGAGCTCTTTGGTGTTCTTGGAGCTGATTCCTGGTCCCTGCTCTTGCTGGAAGTCCCTGTCCAGGAAAGCCTGAGCCAACATCACCGTGTGTTCCAGGGTCTAGCACCACCATGCTTGGCTGCTGCTGAAGCTATGGGTGATGGACACTGCCAGAAAAGATGCAGCTCCCAGCTCTGACTGCAACTGGAGTCACTGATAGGAACAATGTGTTGGAGTCCAAGGTGGTCAAATGTCCAACGCCCAAGGGGGAAGAATGTCTCACTTGTGTCATAATCCAAGATCTTTTCCGTATCCCATGACTCTAGGGAGATTGTGAGAACATAGCTTATTCAGTTTACTCAAACAGTTCACTCCTTTCTAGGTCTCAGGTCAACTGCCTTGGGACAACACAAGTGACAAACAATGTCCTGAATTAAAATTTACCCTAATGGCTGAGACAGTTGACTGAGCCAAACTTAATATGTGAGTCTCCTAAGTCCCCTAAGATAGGATCTTTCCCAAGAGGGTACCCAGTTCCTCATATAAACACCACAAATACAAAATTTGTCTATTCCCAAGGCCTGACCCATGAGTCTTCCTCGTCTACCCAGCCGAGTCTAAGTGCGGTGGGATTCTCAAGTCTGTGCCAGTCGTGAGGCAGCTGAGGTTCACAGAGCTAGCCCAGATGACAGAACAGCAAGGGGACCCTCCGCTGCCACAGATGTAGACTGTCTGGTTAATTTCAGTGCCTAGAACTCAGTGATGAGTTTCAAATTGGCCTTCTTCTACTTGGTTAAGTAGGTAATTTTAGTTGGAAGACCATGTACATTGCTGTTCCACAGTACTCAATAAACTATCATTTTTTAATTTTGAAAGGAAAAAGATGTATCCTGTGAAAGGTTCTATTTTTCCAGAAGTTTTTTTTTCATACAAAAATTTTACCCATCACTAATTTAGAACCAAATGCCCTTTGTCCCCACTTTTATATCTCCTTAGAAGACTAGTGTTTCCTAACCAATTTGGGTACAAGGAGAGAAACTGCAATGATGCTATTCCACCAGGATGGTACCTTAAAAGGCAGCAAGCATTGGCTAATGCAGCAGTAGCCTCAGCTAAAGATGGAATAACTTTATTAAAGGCAGAACTGATGGAAGACACTTACGCATTTCAGAGACTAGTACTAAGTAATGCACGATGGTAACTGTTCCTCTTCTATCCATTAGAGTCACTTTTCCTTAGTTAAACTGGATTCTTGGTGTTTTAAGGCACAGATCACCAGTCTGGTTGAAAGAATCACATACTAGATTTTCTCTCCTTGTATGGGGGAAATGTATTCTAAAAGCAATATACTTTTATCATTATTAAGAACATTTTGTTGTTAAGCATGGAACAATTATTTGAGGAAGAGTGAATTTTCTATAGAATTTGAAAAGATTCCTGACAATAATTGCAGAATGATATGTTTGCTCATGCATTAACCCCGACGTCCAGAACAGTGCCTAGAACATAGCAGGTTCTTAACAAATAATAAATGCATGCTTGGGTAAGGGAATGTATTTCAGGATTTATAAGGAGATAGAGCTATTTTAATTTAGTAAGATTCATAGCCTGGGAGCAGTTCTGGATTCTGTTCCATTTCTCTACTTTCTCAATCTGGAGTTGGTTAGATAATATATTAGTCAGGGTTCTCCAGAGAGACAGAATCAATAGGGTAGAGAGATAAACAGACAGACAGACATACGTAGAGACAGAGAAAGACACAGAGATATTAAAGGGAATTTATTAGAGTAATTGGCTCATGAGATCATGGAGGCTGATAAAATGTCTGCCAGCTGGAGAACCAGGAAAGCCAGTACTGTGTCTCAGTTCAAGAACAAAGGCCTTAGAACCAGGGAAACTGATAGTTTAACCCTCAGTCCAAGGCCAAAGTCCTAAGAACCTGGGGAGCTGGGGGGGGTGGTGGTGGGGGGATGCTAGAACAAATCTCAGAATCCAAAGGACAGAGAACCTGGAGTTCTGATGTCCAAGTGCAAGAGAAGAAGGGTGTCCCAGCTCTAGAAGAAAGAGAGCAACTTTGCCTTTCCTCTGCGTTCTGTTCTCTGAGCCCTCAGCAGATTGGGTGGTACCTGCCCACATAGGCAGGTCTTCCTTCCTTAGTCCACTGATTCAAATGCCAATCTCTTCCAGAAACACTCTCATGGACACACCTAGAAATAATGTTTCACCAGCTATCTGGGCATCCCTTAATCTAGTCAAGTTGACACCTAAAATTAACTATCACAGATAATATCCTTATCCTGGGTTTTTAAACCTTTGTGATTTCTCAGTTTTTTCATATGTAAAATGCAGGATTTGGACAAGAAATCTCTAAGAATCCTTCAAGTTCAGAAAGGCTTTATTTTTCAGTTGCCAGGCATATAGGTGCTAATAACCCCAAATCAGCAGATCTGTGCTATTTAAATCTCCCCTTTGAAAAAAGCAGGTTGCACATTGCTTCAGGTCCACCCAGGGGCAGGTACAAAGGCCCATCTTTGGTTAAGAATGACTAGAAATACAAAGCCGTACCACGAGTTACTGTGGCATAGAAATGCAAGTTGTGTAATGCCTTACACTGGAACATCACAAAGTATTTTACAAGGAGAGGATATTGACCCTATTTGGCAGATAACGGAAACTGATATTCAGAGCAAATGACTTGCTTGAAAGCACAGAAATTCACCAAAAATATGGGCTAAGACTCCAACATCTTGTTTCTTAGCTTTGGATATATTGATCATCACTTGGCCGAATTACAGAATGATGGAATCGGAAAAGAGTCAGGAAACTTAGAGGTTGTTTCACCCAATATAATGAACAACGAACTCATCAGTTTTGCATTCCCCCAAAGCGGTCAGCCACAGAGCAGGCCAAGGTACCAGGCTAGAGGTGCCCTTCAGGGTGACTTCCCTTTGAAACATTCAGAAGGAATTTTTAAAAATCAAAGAAGAAAACATCTTGAAAAAATTGGCTGCTGGTGGTACTGTCTCCTCCAAGTTGACATCATCCATCAAACAACAGTGTAGGAAAACTGTCAAATCCTGGCAGTGTGAGGGACAAGAGAAATAGTCAGACACTTGAAAAATGGAGACCTGCTCCAACACAGCTGGAGCCCTACTCAGTTGTTATTTGGTGGGGGGGGAACATTTCATGGGGAGAGGGCAGGAAAAGAGAGGGTGTTCGTGCAAAAGCATCAATTAAAATGTGCCTGATTCATAATTTTCTCTATTTCTCGGCAGAATAACTTTCTGCCCTGCCTCATGCATTGTGCACGGTTACCTCTGAGTTCATTTTTCGGCTGTTATTCATACTTCGGTTTGGTGTTTCTGAATGTATTCTTCCTCACAGTAACTGTTGACAGGTCCAGCCCCGTAACCATCTGGCTCCTGAAGTAATGAGACCAAATGAAATGGAGCTTGAAGAAATTAACATTCATTCCTTAATCTATTAATAACTGAAAAGTGTTGATTTTGGTGACAGCTAGATGCTTTATTATGAGGCATACTGGTTAATTAAGAGCATCATAATGAAGGTTATAGGAACACATATCCCTCCAGAAATACACATATTTTTAATAAGCATAATTTGATTCTTCTCACAGCCTCAAAAAAAAAAAATCAGTGAAAACGTTATGCACAAAGAAAGTCTCAACAAAGAATAAACAGACGATTTTGTAGTATGGACCACGGCTACTGTTGTTGTATTATGTTAAGTGAGCCTGTGTATATCAAGTACAGATGCTGCGTATCAATGGATGTTGTAGATAGTTGCAGGTCTTCCGATTCCATTGCTCTACTATCCACGATTCTTTCCCCCCATCTGTGTGCTCTCAGACGATGTTTGTGGGTTTGTGGGTCCTTATGGGAGTGGGGAAGAGGAGAATCATCCCTTTGACCAAAACTGAAAATGCACAGACTTTGATATTTAGACCACAGATAACAATATTTCCTTGGTCTTCTCTGATGTTTGCAAACATTTTCCTTTTGTCTGTGAAAATTTTACAAAAACCCTATTTCGCACACAGACCTATCATTAATAATAGATCAGGTGCTGCATCTTCCCTCTCACCTTTCCCTCACATTGAGCTCAGGAGGTCCTGGATGTCCCGTGTTGCAGTATCGATGTACATTTCGGATGCCCATTTGCAGTCACGATTACTCCAAGAATTTGCTCCCAGACCTTATTAAGAAATTTCATTTTTCCCATGCTTATGGTCTTCGTTCAATTTTAGTTAACATACATATGTATTAATACTTTTGAGGCAAGTTCAGGATCATTTTTCTTCCTGACTTGGTATTTCATTAAAAAAAAAAATACCCTCCAGTACATTCCCAAGGTTTTCTCTACTGAGAATATGAAATGATTTGTGTGTGTGTTTGGATTGCACAAGTTTGCTGCACTATTTCCTTCTCATTCTCCCTCTCTTTTTGCCATTGTCCCTCCATGAGCTAACCAAGAAGTCCCTACAGAATAGTTGATTTGTCTCTTCAGCTCTTTTTCTTATAAGATGGACCATGCAAGATTGAGTAGAGGGGTAGGGTAAAGACCTACATAATTCAGGCAAAAACTGGCTAATGATGACCAGGGATGTGCTTTTCTCCTCTTGGCCTCAATTATCCACCTTGGTTGTCAAAGTTGAAAAATTGCTTAATGAGGACCAGATCTTCAGCATAAATACAAGTGCATTGCCTTTCGGAGCAGAGGGAATATATTTTCTCTTTGTTTTCCCCATTCTCTCTGTCGTGCTCAGTCTCCATTCAAGTTTTTCTTTCTTATTTTTACTTCCTGACACCTTCTCTCCATTTTTTCCATCCTTTGCATCCTCATACCAGATGCATGGGGGCACCTTCACGACATTGTACTCTCAACAGCAGACTCAAGAGACACACAAGGGACTCACTTTCTCATTCTGTAACAAGCATTTCAGTTAGTCTCTGGTGAGTACTTACTCCTGCTTGTTCAGAGAAGTAATTCTATTTTCCAAAATATAGTCAAATTACATTTTTAAGCAGAATGTAAGTGGCAGCTTTACTTAGGGTATGTGGCACATTGACTGGCCTTCTAGAATTCCCAGCCAGAGTTCTGCATATCAGGATGGCCAGGCGGAGAAACTGGAAACAGATGCAAAGCCAGTGTACCTCTGTCAGTCCTTACCTGCTGTGGCCACAGCGATGCCCGATTCCAAAGCAAGAGAACTCTTGACCTCACAGTCTGAACTCAGGGCCAGAAAACTCATAAGGTGAAGTCAAGAACTATGGTGACTCGGTCAAAGTCATTCTTGGTACACATGGCACGGAAAATTGGAATAATCGGGCTGAGTTCTTTTTTCAAAAGATTGGGGATATGAAAAAAGAACAAAGAAAACTGTTGGAGAAAGCTCTACCTAAATGAATTGCAGAGAACAGACTTCAGAAAATGATCCCAAGGTATGTTTATCTTTAGCGATGCTGTGCTAGCTCACTCTGGACTGTTTTAAGTGGATCCATCCCTCTCACACAAACACCATCCTTGAGACGGTACGAAAGCCCAGCATCAGGCACAGCGCCCTGTCTCTAGGAGGCTTCCAAGCTTTTCCACTCTTTTGTTCCCCGTAACCACCAGAATACATTTACTCTAGACCTGCTTGGCTCTCCTATCTTGTCTTTCACTCCTGCTTTCAGCTCTTGCTGTCCTTCTTTGGTTCTCCTTGTCCTGACAGTTCATTTAGACACCCTTCTTTCACTGGAATCCTCAGTATTCTCTCAGTCAATATTTTTTTTTTTATTATTTCAGAATATTACAAGGGTACAAATGTTTTGGTTGCATAAATTGCCTTTGCACCACTGGAGACAAAGCTACAAGCATGCCCATCCCCCAGACAGCACACACCGCATCCATTAGGTGTGAATATACCCATCACCCCTCCCCTCCTACCTGCCTGATCCCCAATGACTGTTGCTTCCATAAGTGCACATAAGTTTTTGATCAATTAGTACCAATTTAATGGTGAGTACATGTTGTGTTTATTTTTCCATTCTTATGATACTTCACTTACAAGAATGGGCTCCAACTCCATCCAGGATAATATAAAGGTAGTTCACCATTTTTTGTAGCTGAGAAGAACTCCATGGTATACATATACCACATTTTATTAATCCACTCATGAATTGATGGGCATTTGGGTTTTTTCCGCATCTTGGCAATTGTGAATTTTGCTGCTATAAACATTCGATCGCAGATGTCTTTATCATCTCAGCCAATATCTTATTCTTTTCTTTTAGTACCATATGCACTACAGACTACAGCCAAGGGTAAGGATTGTTTGTGCTATTTGATTCAGCTTGGAAAGATGGATACTTGCCCATCAGGGTAGCAGAATCAGATAACATTCCTGATACATCAGCTGTAATTCTGGACTTAAAATATTACTTTACAGTTTATTTAGATCTTCAAGAATAAAGAAATTCTTGTGTAGAGAACATGAGTGCTATATAACTTCAGATGGCCCAGGATGCATGGTCAACACTGATGTGCTCCTACAAAGGTTTCCTCATTGCCAAAGGTGGCGCAGAAACGTCCCGTCATCCCGTTTTGTTAGAGATGAAATGGTATAGATGGAAGTTTGCTAATGTTAGGGGAATCCAAGCCCCTATGAGTATGAAGGGATAAGAGATTTGTTACAGGAAAATAACAATACACAATCGTGCAGACACAGTTGCAGAGAAGGTGGGTGGATAGTAGGATGCAGCATCTCAGAAGTACAGGGACAAATAGATGAATAGGAGTTTGCCAGGGTATCTGGGAAGCCAGGCAAGTCCAATCTCCAGGGTAGGACTGTGCAGGAAGCTTGCAGAGAGATCTATGGAAGGCTGCTGCCTCAGCATCCGGTGGAAGATGTGGGGTCACTGGACATGCAGTGAGAGGTGGATTCCATGCACACACTGGAATCCACCAGTAATTCTGTGTCAGTCTCTTAGGTTGCCTTCTAGTTCCCCAACCTAGAGAGCGAGGTAACTGAAGCCTTGCCTTCCCAATTCCATGTGACTTTCTCTTTTGTACCGCTCTAACCCAGAAACATTCAGGAAAGAAGATTCTAGGAAATGTAGCTCAGTTTAGCCTTGTTGATACAGTATAAACCACTAGAGTCATCGCTGCATTTAGTTTACTGAACATTGTGTTAAGGTATTACGGGGGGTGGGGGGGAGCAGGGGGCAGGATGCAAAATGCATAGCCCATGTTTATCAGGAGAACATCATCCCAAAGGAGAGATGAAATGGCCCCCTCAACAGTGCAAGGTGGCATTCCACAAAGTGTCAGCATGAACGTCACAGCCAAAAACTGAAAATAGAAAAAAAAAAAAAAGAAATCTTTTAAAAAATGTTTTTCATATCAGTTTTTTCTCCTTTCCCCTGGTTTTATTCTCTTAATAGCTTTTTTTTTTAAATCTATGTAGGAAAAACAAAGAAGTGCTGGAAAATGCAGAGATCCGAATGGCTTGTCTGATTTCATTCATTGAATTAAAGAATTCATAAATTTTCGTAGTTGCAGACTAACCTTTGCTACATCCCATTTGCAGAACATATGTTCTTTGAGGGAAATATGAGCCCATTTTGTTGAAAGAATAATGTCTTTTTTAAGTATAAAACCTTTTCATTGGTATCCAAGAGACACAGACTAAGAACCACAGAATAAACCGCATTGAAATCTGTTCTATTTACCAGATGTGTAATTTCCAAGACTCTCCCTTCTTACAAGTACCTCAAGGGAGAGGCATAGCCTTTGAGAGGGAAGCAGGAGAGAAAAGATCAGTTTGGATGATAATGAGGTTTGCAATGAGAGACCTTTACTTTTTGCACAGAGTGGGACAGACAGCTTTTTTGATGTCAGTTTGGAACACCCATTAGCAAGGATAGGAGTTACAGGTCTATCAAGAGAAGAATATACCCCTATGGATTAGGTAGGAAAGGCCCCCACTCTGCGCTTCATTATTATTACAAAACGCTCATTCACAAGATGCTAATGGCAGGTAGACCCTTGCTGCAAAGAACAGACCTCATGGGATAGAGCACCACTCTGCTAGTGTCTAATTTATGCACATATGGAAGGAGAAAGATTGTTGCTGTGTTTTCCTGTAGATCAGCCCCCTTGTCCCCCACTCCCTTTCTTCTTTTCCCCTTCATCATCTCCCAAGGAAGGTATCACTGACATGACCCACCTGTCATCACAGGAAAGCCCCTGAACTTATTGGAGAGCATGTATGTATTAAGCCTGTGGTCCCCGACTCCCAGGCCATGGACCCGTACAGTAACAGGTCTCTGGCCTGTTAGGAATCGGGCTGCACAGCAGGAGGTGAATGGTGGACTAGCGAATGAAGCTTCATCTGTATTTATAGCTGCTCCCCATCTCTTGCAACATTGCCTATGCTCCGCCTCCTGCCAGATCAACAGCAACATTAGGTTCTCATGGGA